>PVIC010005828.1:0-56330 GCA_004025085.1 Thryonomys swinderianus
CAATATCAGTATTAAACACAGTAAATAAGACAAAAAAGGTTTGTTAGATTCTATACTGGATACTTTGAGCTTATGAGTTACCTCTATGTCTGACTCCTCACTGCACAGCTCCGGGATACAGTGTGCTGCTGGGCGGCCTTCAGTCCACTGGAAATGGACTGCACCCTGCAGCCGGGTCCACGTGCTGCTCACTCAGTTCACCGGAAGCATGGCACGGTGGGCTTGGAGCTGCTGGGTCCGGTCTGCCCGCTGCTCGTTCCTCAGTCCGCTGGAGACACGGCACGGCGGGCCCGGAGCTGCTGGGTCCGGTCCGCCCGCTGCAAGTTCCCCAGTCCACTGGAAACACGGCCCGGCGGGCCCGGAGCTGCTGGGTCCGGTCCATCTACCCTAAATTCCCCAGTCCGCTGGAAACACGGCTCGGCGGGTCCGGAGCTGCTGGTTCCGGTCCGTCCGCCGCAAGTTCCCCAGTCCGCTGGAAACACAGCATGGCGGGTCCAGAGCTGCTGGGTCCGGTCCGCCCGCAGCAAATTCCCCAGTCCGCTGCTCCCTTCTACTTTCTTATCATCTTTTTTATTGTTTTCTTTCTTCCTTCCTTTCTCATTTTCTTTTTCTTTCTTTCTTTCTTTCTTTCTTTCTTTCTTTCTTTCTTTCTTTCTTTCTTTCTTTCTTTCTTTCTTTCTTTCTTTCTTTCTCTCTTCCTCTCTCGTTCTCTCTCTCTCCCTCTCTCTCTTTCTTTCTTTTTTGCTTTCTCTCTTTCTTTCTTTGTGGTACCAGGGATTAAACTCAGGACCTTGCACTTGGGAGGCAGGCACAGTGCCACTGAGCTACAGTCCCAGCCCTACAGGTCATCTTTTTTAGATTTTACACATTATAGAGAAAGAACTATGAGACTTCTTAAATAAGTTATGATCTATCACTATAAAATGAGAGCTGTATTAATGCGGTGATAAGTCTGGGGAAGGATGTTCTATACTTTAGTGCATCTGGGCTCATGAGTACTTTTCTCTCTGCCAACCCCCAGCCCTCACTTCAGGCGAGACAAGAAAGCTAGAAGGAACTGGAGTTGGTGAGGCTGTGGTTAAATTGTTTCTCCTGAAAGTGAGATGTGTTCAAAACAAAATGTTGCCCTGTAGTCTAAAATTATTCCTTCCTCCCTCCCTCTGCCAGACACATGACCCAAATTTTCTCCAGTATTCACTATGAATACCAGCTCAAACTCCTGTAGGAGTTCTCTGTTACCTATCTAGATGTTCCCTCAAAGCCTCATCCCTTCATAGGAAGAGCTTTGGGCAGGTGACTGGATCATGGGAGTGTGATACTCAGCAGCAGATTAGTCCAGGTGAAGCCTGGTTGCAGAAGGTGGGTCACGGGGTCATGGCCTGATATATAGCCTCCTTCCACCATCCCGGATCTCTTTCTTCTTCCTGCTGCCAGGCCATGACCTGTTTCTCCTCTACCATGACTCTCTGCCATCCTGCCTTGGAGCCAGCCAATGAGGGACTGAAAGTTCTACTAACTATAAGTCAAAGTAAATCTCTCCTCTTTAGAATTTGAATGTTAGATATTATGTCTCAGACACGAGAGAGTAGTAACTGTAGTAACTAAGATACCCATCCTATAACTGGGTCCCTGAAAATTTTAATCCTCAGACTTCTCCATAGGTAGCCTCCAGCATCTGTCAATTATAATTTGGGTTTTCCTACTCTAGTCATTGGTTTTTCAGAAAGATTTTATTCAAGAGTTTTGCTCCAGTAATTTGTGGTTCTCTGTATCTGTCTATGTTGGAGGCCGTGTTTGTCCTGGGACCTCCATTGTCTATGGTTGTAGAAGAACTGGGATTTTCAGTTAATTCAGCTTGCTTTCTTGTGTGAATGAGAGTGAAACTACTGAGCTCCTGACCAGAAACTAAGGGTCAGCTCTCCTTTTCTATTTTTTTTTTCTATCATAAATGTTCAAGGTTTTGGACCAACATACGCGAAATCTTAGAACAAACTAATTCTGCTCTTATTTTTTTCTCAATTTTTACACCTTTTAGTTCTTTCTTCAAACTTTATTTTGTCTCTCCCCCACCACCAATAACACCCAAATCAAGATCTAGAATTTATTTCATGTTCTCTTAGCCAGGCAAGCTCTTGGGCTTCACTCCTTGCAGAAGGGAGTATTTTTTCCTTTCAGTGGTCCTAAGATAACATATGGTCTAGCCTCACTCTGCACATACAGCAAACAAATTATCCTGAAATGCTGCCTTTGGGGTTTTGTTCCTTTATTTGAGAACCTTCTGGATTTTTGCTTCCACAAAATAGCTAAGTCAGAGTAGCATTGGCTCTGGTAAGTGACTCACTTTTCCCTCGCTTTATTTTTTTAAATTTTTTTTATTTTTTGAGACAGGGTCTCACTTTGTAGTTCAGGCTGGCCTCAGCTCACTATGTAGCCCAGGCAAGCCTCGAACTCAGCAGTCCTCCTGTCTCTGCCTCCCAAGTGCTGGGATTATAGGTGTGAGCCACCACGCCAGCCCCTCACTTTATTTTTCATAAATTAAACTATCAGCTTTTTTTTTTTTTTTTGAGACAGGGTCTCGCTTTGTAGTTCAGGCTGACCCTGAGCTCACTATGTAGCCTAGGAAAACCTCAAACTCAGCAATCCTCCTGCCTCTGCCTCCTTAATGCTGGAATTATAGGCGTGAGCCACCACACCCAGTATTGTGATATGTGATACTGATTGATGATGGTGGTGTTACTACATGTGGTCACCTGGGGATCGAATCAGGGACCTTGCACTTGCTAGGCAGGTGCTGGGACCACTGAGTTAAATCTTCAGCGCCTAAGCTATTAGTTTTTGAAGCAGATAAAATTTCATATCACAGACCTGCTACTGTTGACTTTGGACCATGGTTTAAGTTCTAGGAATGTGAGATTTCTCATATATAAAGTATATATTCCATTAAGTTACAGTGAATATTAAAATGAGATCATGAGAATTTTCATATAGTAAGTGCTCAATAGTATTTACTGTAATATTTAAGAACTTTTTCTGGTAATGCACATGTTTTATGCTTGCACTGTTCAATAAAAAGTCACTAGCCATAGGTGGCTATTAATCATTTGATGTGTGACTAGTGAATTTTTAAACATCCCCTTAGTTAAGTTTAAATAACCATATGTGGCTAGTGGCTACAGCACTGTAATAGTCTACTGAAGAATAAGTAGAAGTGTTTTCTGCCTTACCTTATGATACTTCAGTTTCCAAAAATGTATGATTTCTTTTTTCATCCATTGTTAGCCTTTATCTTTTTTTTTTTTTTTTGCTTTTTGAGACAGGGTCTCGCTTTGTAGTTCAGGCTGGCCCTCAACTCACTATGGTGCCCAGGCAAGCCGCTGCGAACTCAGCAATCCTCCTGTCTCTGCCTCCTGAGTGCTAGGATTACAGGTGTGAGCCACCATGCTCGGCACTGTGGTATGTGGTATTGATTGCTGGTGGGCATGGGTCTCCACGCCCCGCATTACATGTGGTTACCGGGGATCGAACTCAGGACCTTGCACTTGCAAGGCAGGCACCGGAACCACTGAGCTAACCCTCCGGCCCTATCTTTTTCTTTTAACATCTGGAAATGTAAGACCCAATTCAGTATCTCATCTTCACCAGAAGCATTCAGTATCTGTTCACAATCTGTGTACTTCATTTTCTCTAAAATGTTTGTTGTGATCATATGATCAGTCTTGTACCACTCACCATTTAATATTTCTCTAACCAGGGCTGGAGGGTTAGCTCAGTGGTTCTGGCACCTGCCTCACAAGCGCAAGGTCCTGAGTTCAATCCCCGGTGACCACATACAATGCTGGGCGTGGAGACTCATGCCCACCGGCAATCGGCAATCAATACCACATACCACAGTGCTGGGCGTGGTGGCTCACGCCTGTCATCCCAGCACTCGGGAGGCAGAGTCAGGAGGACTGCTGAGTTTGAGGCTTGCCTGGGCTACATAGTGAGCTCAGGGCCAGCCTGAACTACAAAAAGCGAGACCCTGTCTCAAAAAAAAAAAATTCTCTAACCTATCTTATGCAATAACTTCTCAGGATTTGTGCTTTAAAACTATTCAGTGTTCCTCTTCCCCTAAAACAGCCCATTACTTAGAAAACTGTAAACACTGTCTTTGCATCCCCCTCAAATTCATACATCAAAATCATGTCCACAGTGAGATGGTATTTAGAAATGGGGCCTTGGGAGGTGACTGGATCATAAGCTCCCATGAAGGAGATTAGTCCCCTTATACCAAAGCTCTGACTTGCTTTCTTTCTACTGTATGAGGATTCAAGGAGAAGTTGGCAGTTTGCAACTGGAAGACAGTCTTCACCATACCCTGACCATGCTGGCACCCTGATCTAGGACCTCCAGACTTCAGAACTGTCAGAAATAAATTTGTTTTTAATAAGCCACCCAGTCTATGATGTTTTGTTAGGGTAGCCTGAACTGATAGGTCACTTTAAATAATGCTAATTTGACTGGTTATCTGTCCTTTACTTATCTGATTAATTCCTCTTGCCTTCCAATCTCCACCACCATTTTCCAAAACTTTCATGAAAAGAACAAAGAAGCACCTGATGTGAAAGGTAACCTGAGACAGAAAAATAAGAAGTGACAATAATTTGTCATGTTGGGCCGGAGGGTTAGCTCAGTGGTTCCGGCGCCTGCCTCGCAAGCGCAAGGTCCTGAGTTCTATCCCCGTTAACCATATACAATGCTGGGCGTGGAGACACGCCCACCAACAATCAACACAGCATACCACAATGCCGGACGTGGTGGCTCACGCCTGTAACCCCAGCACTTGGGAGGCAGAGACAAGAGGATTGCTGAGTTCGCGGCAGCTTGCCTGGGCACCATAGTGAGCTCAGGGCCAGC
The DNA here is from genome assembly GCA_004025085.1 of Thryonomys swinderianus. Lineage (NCBI taxonomy): Eukaryota > Metazoa > Chordata > Mammalia > Rodentia > Thryonomyidae > Thryonomys > Thryonomys swinderianus. The sequence continues at coordinate 4,897 of PVIC010005828.1, forward strand.
CTGAACTACAAAGCGAGACCCTGTCTCAAAAAAGCAAAAAAAAAAAAAAAATTTTGTCATGTTAAAAAGATCGCAGGAGGAAAACGGTACAGATTTAGGAAATTGTGCATGTACACACATTCATCTATTTTTTTTTGCCTATTTTTTTTTGAGGGGAAAAGAGTTGGTTTGTTTGAAACAGGGTCTCTCTATTCAGGCTGGCCTTGAATTCCACGATGTAGCACAGGCTGGGCCTCAAATTCATGACAACTCTCCTGCCTCAGCCTCCTAAGTGCTGGGATTCCAGGTGTGCACTACTGCACCCTCCCTGCATTTTGGTTTTTAAAAGGAAAATACTATGAACAGAGTTATCGTAAATCCACAGTTCCAAGGGCTAGCTTCACAAGGGTCCTAGAGGAACTGGTTGATTCCATTAAGTAATTCTCATTACTGGTGATAAAAATCAGAGGTGTGTAATGTATATGGATATAGTAGCCTAGTTTTTACTTCCTTATTTAAAATTGGAGAACTATTTTTCTACTTTGTTGTCATTATCATGTTCTGTGCAGTTGGTGGCGACATTGCTTCATTCCCAAAATCAACTAGTGTACAAAAGACAAACTGAAACACTTGAAGGAAATAATTTGCCAAAACTAAAAAGATTGCCTTTCCTGGGGCCAGAGGGTTAGCTCAGTGGTTCCGGCGCCTGCCTCACAAGCGCAAGGTCTTGAGTTCAATCCCCAGTAACCACATACAGTGCTGGGTGTGGAGACTCACGCCCACCAACAATCAACACCGCATACCACAATGCCGGGCGTGGTGGCTCACGCCTGTCATCCCAGCACTCAGGAGGCAGAGACAGGAGGATTGCTGAGTTCTGGGCTTGCCTGGACTACATAGTGAGCTCAGAGCCAGCCTGAACTACAAAGCAAGACTCTGTCTCAAAAGAAAAAAAGATTGCCTTTCCTTTTCCCGCAACTTGTATGAATAATATTCTACTATGATAATGCCAATCATATATCAAATTTCTATAATTTGTAGGCATCATAAAAGTTGTTAAATAATTCATTTTGCCAGTGAATATCACTAAAAAATTAATATTCACTTAATCTTTGTCACTAGAATGTAATACATTGTTTCCTTTTTAGTTTTAATGTAAAAGCAGATATTTATTTATACTTAATTTCAGTGTATGTGTAATAGCTTATGACACCCATGACAAGAACTCCACTAATCTCTGCAGAGGTATAGAAAAAGAACAGTGATCCCATTGGGCCTTAAATGTAGATCATTCTCCAGATCACACATCATGGATTTGAAATTTAAAATATCACTTTACATATTTAGCCACACTTACACATGCTGCAAAGTAGTACATTTTAGTATAACTTTGAAGGATATGGTCAAATATTAGTATTCAGAATACTAAGTAGTTACCTATTTAGGCATCTCCATCCTATCTTCTATTAAGAATCTGTTCTACAAGTCTGATTCCCAGTTTGTACCTCGTTCCCAGAATCCTTCTCTCCAGTGTCCCTTCGGATTGACACTGCTGTAGCAAAAAATTAAACAATCACTCTCATCAGCCCAATCCTCCTCTTGGCCCATTTCAGCTTTGCTGTACAGTCTGTGTTTCAGGTCTTACTGAGCATTCAGTTCTGTTACACACACACACACACACACACACACACACACATATTAACCAAGTCAGGCCTCACCAAAACCTCAAGGAGAGAGGAAATACAAGGCAAGTATATGACAAAGAGATGAACATATACATACTAAACAGTGAAGATTATTAAGAACTTCATCAGAAAGTGGAAAGACATCCCATGTTCCTGGGTAGGGAGAACCAACATCGTCAAAATGGCTATACTTCCACAACTCTATATAGATTCAATGCAATTCCAGTTGAAATTCCAACAGTATACTTCACAGAGCTAAAGAAAATAATCCAAAAGTTCATCTGGAACCACAAGAGACCTAGAATAGCAAAAACAATTCTAAGTAACCATGACATGGCAGGGGGTATTACAATCCCCAACTTAAAACTCTACTATAAAGCCGCTGTGATAAAAACTGTATGGTACTGCAAAGTAACAGACCCGAGGACCAGTGGAATAGATTAGAAGATCCAGACACAACCCCATATACACTAAGCCACCTTATCTTTGACAAAGGAGCCAAACATCCTTAGTGGAGGAAAGACAGCCTCTTTATCAAGTGGTGCCGGAAAAACTGGGCTTTAACCTGCCAAAAACTAAAGCTAGACCTATCTCTTTCACCATGCACAAAACTAAATTCACAATGGATTTGAGACTTAAACATTAAAACAGATTCAATAAACTTGCTAGAAAACAGGTTAGGTAAAACTCTTGGAGACATGGCTTAGGCAGAGACTTCATGGATAAAACCTCTATAGCACAAGAACTAGCAGAAAGAATCAACAAATGGGATCTCATCCTACTAAAAAGCATCAGCACAGCAAAAGAAATCACTGGCACCACTAAAAGACATCCAACAATATGGGAAAAAGTCTTTACTAGCTGTTTGTCAGGCAAAGGGCTATTATCTACAATATGCAAGGAACTTAAACAAATCAGTTTCCCCAAGTTTAAAGACCTAATTCAAAAATGGGCATCTGAAATAAACAGACACTTCTCAGAGGCAGAAGTCAAAGCAGCCAAGAAGCATATGAAGAAATGTTCAACATCACTGGTCATTCGAGAGATGCAAATGAAAACAACACTGAGATTCCATCTCACTCCACAAAGAATGGCCACTATTACAAAATCAACCAACAATAAATGCTAGTGAGGCTGTGGGGAGAAAGGAACCCTTCTCCACTGCTGGTGGGATTGTAGACTTGTGCAACCATTGTGGAGATCTGTGTGGAGATTCCTCAGAAAACTAGGACTAGAGGTCCCATTCGACCCTGCTATCCCTCTGCTAGGAATATACCCAAAGGAATTTTTAAAATCACATTGGAAAGACAGATGTACACCCTTGTTCATAGCAGCTCAGTTCATGATAGCCTAATCTCGGAAACAACCCAAATGCCCATGAACTGGAGACTGGATAAAGAAGACGTGTTTTTTTTTTTAATGGAGTATTACTCTGCCATAAAGAATGACAAGATTGATTCATTTATGTGCAAATGGAGACACCTGGAGGACACACTAATAAGTGAAATAAATAGAACACAGATATGCAAATACCAGATCTTTTCTTTGATATAAGCACCTGTAGAGGTAAAGGAGCTCTAGAATGTATTATAGTTTTTGTAGAATGGTAAATATCCAAAAGGAATTTGGTGTGGGAACGTAATGAGGGGAAGGAATAAATGTGATTCAGAAAAAAGTAAAAGAGTATGTATATAGGAGGTGGGTAGGGGGTGGGTAGGCAGGGATATGGGTAAAAATGAGAATTGACCTGTGTCACATATTGGTACAAATTCCCCAATGTTGTGTGTGATTGTGAGCTCTGTATATAATGTACCAATAAAGTTTACTGAATAATGCAAACAAAAAGATTATTAAGAACTTCAGTAGCAGAAGTATTTGGAGAGCAAGAAATAAAAGGGGTAAATCTATGATAATTGGGCTGTTTGAAAAAAAGAGTATAGGAAAAGGAAATAATAATTATGATAGGGTCAGTATTGGCAGGTGTGTCAAACTTGCTGTAGATCCCTTTCCTAGAGATGTTAATGCAACTGCTATAAGAACTGAAAGGGGTTTGGAAGCAATATTTTACTATTTCTATTTATTGCTGTACTAGGTTAGGCTGGCTAATTCATTAAACTGAACATTAAGTAAATTTAAACATGACTGATATTAAATTGGAAGTGCTTTAGTAACAAGCAATATTGCTATTTAGCAATTTTAGTGTTAAAATTTCCTCCATACTTTAAGAGCTTTAAGGTTCTTTTTTAATATTTGAGATTTTTTTTAAATAGAAAAGACATAACACAAAAGTTTCTTACTTTTTTCTAAATCCATCTTCTAAAAGCTGTGGAAACTTTTTATGGTTATAGTGATATGGTATCTCAATAAGACTATGAAGAGCTGTTGAAAAATATATTAGGGTATCATTAAAATGGTAATACCGGGGCTTTCTATCTGAAAACGAGTCAAGTGATTAAAGTTCTAATTTAAGAAAGGTGCTAACAGCGCTGGGGATTTTGCCCAGTGGCACCATGCCTGCCTGGCAAGTACAAGGTCCTGAGTTCAATTTCCCATACCACAAAAAGGTGCTAACAAGGAATGTGATTGGAGTTTATAAATTTTAGCTCACACATATATGGCACTGTTTTTCAAAACAGGTTATGTTGTTTCATTTGCTTATAATAATATGGTAAAAAAATTATTTAGTGAAAAATAATTTTTATTTAAAAATAAATTGCAATAAATTGAAGGAAATCAGTGAAATGACAATACACCTTTTAATTAAAATTTAATGTTATAGAAGAGGAGCTTTTTTTGTAATTATGAGAGATACCTTTAAGAGAATGATTATAACTTAATGTAAATATTATATAGTGAACAAAACAGATTTTTAATTCAGGCTAATGAGATTTCTGAGTTTCAAAAAATATTAAAGGCATGGTGGTGGAAACCTGTTATGCCAGCTACTCAGGTGGTTAAAGCAGGAGGATCTCAAGTTTGAGGCCAACCTTACCAAGACACTCTGAAAATTTAAAACTGAAAAGGTCTGCGGGGTAGCTTAATGTTAGAGTGCGTGTCTAGCATGCAAGAGGCCTTAGCTTGAATCTCCAGTATCACTACAAAACACACAAGCCCATGTGTAGCTGACATTTACATCATGAGCTGTTAGTGCAAAACAGAAAGCAGTGTTCCTCAGCAAGACGTTGACATCAGCATCCCAATGATCAATTTAGAGTCAAACTTTAGATGCTGAAAACAATGTCACAAGAAATTAAATAAATTTCCGTGTTCTTTTAACTTTAACTGTATTGTATGGGAATACCTAATTACTATTTTAGGACTAACCTTTAATCATAAGATTACATCTTCCATAACTTCACTTAATCAAAATGAAAACAACCTTTGCCTTTCAAACTCATTACCGCACTAAAAGAATCCAGGCCTTTCTTTCTTAGAGAGATGGAAAATGAAACCATAAGTGTTTTAAGTAGATGACTTTACACACGAACATTCTATACATGTGTTCCTATTCTTGCTCCCCTTAAACACAATAGTCATGGTATTTGCATCCATAAAGGGATCTGGAGGTTTAAACAAAGACAGATGAAAAATGTGTCTTTTCCTAGCTAGTCTTTAAGTACTTTTTTAAAAATCATACTGACTGTGTCATCAAACTAAGTACAAATTAAGCTGAGATAGACTCAGGGCTAAATAAAGCAGTTTCTAAATACTTCAACATAATCTTGTGGTTGATGCTGTTATTTGTTACAACATTTATGAGATGTCAATCCTTGTTTTATAATAATTAGGACTCATTTTTCCAAATCAACGAAAATTAATATGGCTCTCTCTACTCTCTGTCTTTCCATGTGTATTGAGGGTTGAATCCAGGGCTGCTTTCTGCAGGCTAGACAAATGATGCTGTACCACTGAGCCACTTCTAAAGACCTCAAGTTTTTTAGGCAAAGATTTATGTAACATGGTAGATAATGTAAACAAAGAGTTCATGAATCATGTTGAAATCCTTAAGACACACAGAAAACACAAAGGAGGCTCTTTAAAGTGTGGATTTAAGGACACAATCATGTATACAAAATTCCAAGTCATTGAAAACTATGTGAATTTGAAGCCATCATTTTACATAATTTATACAGAATCTATAATAAGAATACTTTGTATCTGTTTCAGTCTTTCCACTACCCAAAGTAAAGTTAAGAAAATGTCTCAGGAGATGTGCAGGAGCCAGTATGACCAGAAGCAAATGTAAGTGCAGCCTCATTGAGAAGTAGAAACAAAGGCGGCACAAAGGAGCAGTAATATGAGTTGTGATTAGAATACATATGGTTAATGTTTAAATTTAAAAATTAATGACAGTAAAATACACTTATACCATTAATCACACTCAAAATACCCCCCAACATAGGTATCCCATTGTTCTTGCCACTTTTTTGTGTGTTTGTCGTACTAGGGCTCAAACTTGGGCCCTTGTACTCCTAAGGTAGACACAGTACCACTTGAGCTAAATCCCCAGCCCATCTTCCCACTTTCTGAAGCAGTGCTGGAAATCTTCTTTTGTGAGTGTCTTTATGAGATGTGATCAAACTTGTGGTGAATTCTGCTGCTACGTGCTGCCCAATGGAAAACCCATCTTATATTATTATCTGTGTCCTCGCACATTGTATTCACCAGCTCTGGCACTGTGTGACTTCTGACTTTTTCTCAAAATTAAAATGATCACAAAAGCAAATATTTTGAATTGATTCTGGACATTCAGGCAACCACAACAGTGCAACTGAAGATACTCACAAAAGAAGATTTGTGAATTGCTTCAGAGAATAACAAGAATGATGGGAAAAGTATTTTTGAAGAGAAGGAGAGTATTTTGAGAATAATTAATGGCAATATGTGTTTTATTATAGTACATTTTAAAATAATAATAGACACTATATTGTCTGCATAGACACTAAAATAAAATAAAATAAAATAATAATAGACACTATATTTATTCTGCATAGATACCCATCTAATCCAAAGGGAGAGACCACAGAAAGACCAGTCAAGAAGTAAAGAACTGGGAGACAAACAGTAGGCAGACAACCTAGCATCAGAAAAGCCTGAGAAATCCAGAGTTCACTCCTGGGTGACGGCTGTGGGTTTACACACATGAAGATCATTCGTGAAGAGCTGAAAAGTATTAACAGTATTCAAGGAGGTTGCTGATCTTAAGAAATTAACAATCTAGTTGGAGAGACACATCTTACAGCATAGAAGGTTAAATAACAACATAGGACAATAATTCAAGTGGTGTTATAAGGCAATATATGATTGATTAAATACCAAATTATTAGTCAGAAAAAACTTCAAAGTAGAAAAGAGCTTTGAGCTCAGTTTTTGATGGATGAGAAGAGTTCAAAAGAGTAAAACAAATACAAGAACTAACATAATAAAAAGAAAGGGTTATGAATGTATCTGACATAGTATGGGAAAGCAATTAAACCAACCTGAAGGGTATATTAATTACAGTTTTCATTTTCTGTACTTTGATACTTTGATATCTTGGAGCTTTACAGATCCAGGGTGAGACTGCCCTTCCCCAGGGATAGCTAATGTCTGTGATAGCAAACAACTTTCTTGTGAGTATGCCTTTAATGGAAAACCAACTGATCAAAATCTGTAACATCTGCCTCCTTTATCCAGATCCTCAAAGCTCAGGGCACTAATCCTCTGTCCTAAATCCCGCCAAAGTCTGGTACTGGACAACCAGGGACTACCCTTTGTCCCAGAGCAACATTATCCAAGCCGTCCCCTACTGAAACTGCTTCTCTCCTTCCCCTGCTCTCCCTATTCCTTCTGGAGAAACCATAATAAAAGCTGAGCTTGTGTGTGTTCCCCTTGTTTCTTGGAAGCCTCCTGACTGATCCTGGTGGAAAACAGGTTTTCTCCCTTTGAGTTGTCAATAATGAGCCTTTTATTTTTAATGTTTCATGGCTGGGCTCTTACTATGTTTGTTGTCTTTAAACTCATGGGATTGAATGATCATGCTGTCTCAGCCCTCAGAATAATGATGCATGAATGATCTTGTGATCTGTTGACCTAACTATACCTAAATAAAAACCAAATCCAGCTAGGCATGGTGGTCCGTGTCTGTTATCCCACATGCTCAGGAAACTGAGGGAAAAGGAACAAAGGTTTGAGTCCATCCTGGGGAACTTAGTGAGAACCTGCCTCAAATTAGTGGTCGAGCTCTTGCTTAGCATGTCCAAGACCCTAGTTTCAATCCCCAGTACCATAAAATAAAAAACTCAACAAAATTCCAGATATGCTTTAAAACAAAAGATGTAGAGAGTTTGTAGGAGAACACAGTTCCTGAAGTACTGTCTGAGGAATGCTGTGATGCCTGAGGCCCTCCAGGGAGTCAGTGAGATCAGAATCACCAACAAGTACAAGATCCTCTTAGGACGCAAAATAACCAAACAAGTCTTAGTGTCTGAATTAATACAGTTTAATAATTACATAATCATTGATAATATTGTTTCAAATTCTTCACTGCAGCCAATTAGAGATTATTATTGTTATGATAGAGGAATATATACAGTTATCGGTGAAGCTTTTAAAATACTTCTCCTTTTTCCAACCTACATATCTGCAAGAAGCTGGATTTTCTTCATTTCACTGAGCCAAGATAACATATTTGCAACATACTAAATATAAAAGTAAATATGAGAATCCAGCTGTCCTCTGTTAAGCCAGAAACAAAAGAAATTCACAAAAATTTACTTTTTCTGTCTAAACTGAATTCAGAAAACAGGTTTATTATTTATAAAATAATTTATAACATGGTATATATTATAAGATAATATGAATCTATAAATTGATAAGCAAATTTTTTCAACATTTCTTAGTTTTAATTTCAAATATAACAGGTATCAATAGAGGAAGGAAGCTCTGTGAAGGCATTAATAATTCTTAAAAACTAAAACAATTCTTGAGACAAAAGTTTGAGAGCAGTTAGTATAAAAGAAAAGCAACAGATAAGAATGGAAAATTAATGAAAAACCAAGCTGTGAAATAACTTATATTGTAGACAAAACAGGAATTTTTATTGTGAACATAATGGAGTGATGAGCAGAAAACTAGTAGGATGAATTTTTTTTTTTTTTGAGACAGGGTCTCGCTTTGTAGTTCAGGCTGGCCCTGAGCTCACTATGTAGTCCAGGCAAGCCTCAAACTCAGCAATCCTCCTGTCTCTGCCTCCCGAGTGCTGGGATGACAGGCGTGAGCCACCACGCCCAGCACTGTGGTATGTGGCATTGATTCCTGGTGGGCGTGAGTCTCCACGCCCAGCATTGTATGTGGTTTCCGGGGATTGAACTCAGGACCTTGCGCTTGCAAGGCAGGCGCCAGAACCACTGAGCTAACCCTCCGGCCCTAGGATGAATTTTTTAGGAAGAGAGTTGTGGTATACGTGTTATGTACACAGGACCCTTTGGAAAAGTTGTGTCAGCCTTTGGTGGAGAAAAGGAAAAAGTGTCTGAGGCAGGGAGGAAGCTGATCCAGCAAGCTAATGGAAATCACAGACACAAGTGATCAAGACTTGAATATGGAGCAGAGTGAGGGTATGAAAATAACCATACTTCCTAAAATGTGTTAAGTACTTCTATGTGCCAAAGCACTTCTACTGTGCAGAGCACTCAGTATGGCTTTTATCTCATCTTCTCAACAAATGGAATAGTTTGCTTTTTTCTTGGTACTGGAATTGAACTCAGGACCTTATGCTCACAAGGCAGGTGTGGTAGCACTGAGCTAAATTCCTGCTGCTAATAGTTTGAACTTCATTTAAAATTTTCACTTATTTATTTAGAGGCAAGGTCTTGCATATGTGATTCAGACCAGCCTTGAACTTATTGTGTAGCCCAGGATGACTTCATACTCATAGGGATACTCCTGCCTCTGCCTTCTGACTGCTGGGATTACAGGCGTATGCCACCACACTTGGGTAATAAATTGTATTTTAAAGATAAGCAAGTACTAAAGCACAAAGAAGCTAATGGAAGATCACAAATGAAGGTTGAAAGGAAAATTTGAACCACAACTGTTTGACTACTTACCCTGGATAACAGAATGAATGCCACATAAGGGAAGAATTATTTTGGGCACTGGTAGAATGCAACTGATGCCTTCATTGCCCTGTCTGATCACCTTACTGGGTGGTGAGATACTCATCCATGCTAACAGTACACACTGTAGATGATAATTTACAATAATATTATAATATTTAATAATGCAGTTTTCCAAAATTAACTTCAGTGAAGAATCTGAAGCCATCGCCAGTCTCTGGGAATACTGGCTGCTACTGCTTCCAAGCTTTTCTTGATCAACTGGAGATGATTAGACCTAGGTGGCCACAGGTGAGAACCCACAGACAGTACGTCATAGTGTAGATATATACTGATGTCATGCTCTGGTGTTCCTCTTGTAGTCTGGCTGAGGCTGAGCCTCAATAACCCCTAAAATTGTACATTCATCTTGATCCCCCGCCATCACTCCCTTAACCTTGGGAAAGCCATCTCTCAATAAACCAGGTGTACATGAATCTTTGTGTTAGACTCTGCTTCTAGAAATGCAACTGAGACCCTGAGGAAATTTGTTTTAAAATACCTTTTTAATTCTCCACTTGTTTTTGTGTTTTTTGTTTTTGGTTTTTTGGTTTTTTTTTTGAGACAGGGTCTTGCTTTGTAGTTCAGGCTGGCCCTGAGCTCACTATGTAGCCCAGGCAAACCTCGAACTCAGCAATCCTCCTGCCTCTGCCTCCCAAATGCTGGGATTACAGGCGTGACCCACCAAACCCATTGTGGTATGTGGTACTGATTGCTGATGGGCGTGAGCCACCATGCCCGGTATTGTTGTATGTGGTTACCAGAGATCAAACCAGGGACCTTCCATTTGCTAGGAGCCAGAACCACTGAGCTAAATCTCTGACCCTAATTCTCTTTTTATGGGTCTTAGTCATTAAGACTGTCTCTGAGATGGGCCTATCACATGGTCCTTCATAAACTTGACTTTTTTGCCACCCAGATATCTAGAGAAATGCGTTAATGATTAATATTAATATCTGAGATGAGTTATAACTTCATTGTAAAGCACAACTCCAATTAGAACACTTAGAGCTTTTTTGTTTTGTGTTTTGGTTTTTCAAGACAGGTTCTTACTATGTAGCCCAGGCCAGCCTTGAATTCACAGCAATCCTTCTGCCTTAGCTTCCCAAATGCTTAGATTATAGACATGCACACCACACCTGGCCCTAGGGCTTCTTCTTTATCAAGCCACTCTAATCTGCTCCTAACTGAATCTGCCTCATTTTGAGGACAGTGACATCCATATTTTTCTCATCTTTCTGTTTTCCTAGTATCTAGCGTAATGTTCTATACTTAGGAGAGGTACAGTAAATGTATTAAATAAGAGAGAAATCACAGAATGCATTAAATCATTTAACTAATTTTTTTTTTTGAGACAGGGTCTCGCTTTGTAGTTCAGGCTGGCCCTGAGTTCACTATGTAGCCCAGGCAAGCCTCGAACTCAGCAATCCTCCTGTCTCTGCCTCCCGAGTGCTGGGATTACAGGCAGAGCCACCACGCCAGGCACTGTGGTATGTGGTATTGATTGCTGGTGGGCGTGAGTCACCACGCCCAGCATTGTATGTGGTTACCAGGTGGAACTCAGGACCTTGCACTTGCGAGGCAGGCACTGGAACCACTGAGCTAAATCTCCGGCCCCATTTTACTAATTTTTAAATGACTTTAAGAGTAGTTGCAGAGTTGGGCAAAACTAAGCACACTCTCAGATTAACATTTTTCATTTTAACTTTGGGATTTAAGTTTCCACCATGTCTTTTCAAGCGTTGATATTTTGTTTGTTTGTTTGTTTGGTTGGGGGTTTTTTGGGGTTTTTTTTGCATTACTGGGGATTGAGCTCAGGATTTTGCAGTTGCCAGGGAGGCATGGTGCCACTGATCTACATTCCCTGCTTCTTGTTAGTTCATTTAGTTGTGTTATGATGTCTAAACTGAATGATACCTCCAAAGACTCACAAATAGTTGTTGTCTTTATGTAAGACTCACCTGGGGAAATGTGACAAAAGTGCAAGTTGAAAGTTCTCATCCCTCCTACCCTACCTATCCTGGTTTGATAGTGTACAGCTGAGATATGGTTAGGAATATACACCTTTTGGGCAAAAACACACATATTATTTGTGAGGTCTTTGGACCACATTTCCAGATATGTTGCTTTAAAATGTACTTAAACATCAAGTGGGACTGTTTATTAAAACAAAAAAGGATTTGAAGTCTAAAGGGGACAACATTCTCTTATGATCATGAATATTTTCCCCTACCCATAACTATCATTACATGAAGTACAGGCCAATTTAGAGAGCTTAGAACATTTTTGGTTGCCCAATTTTACTGACATTACTTTGTTAGTAAATATCAAAACAATGAAAAACAATGTTTTGACAAGTATGGTATTTAAATATCTGCCTGACATCTTACACTGTCTATCATTAGACACTTTGCAACATGCTATAGTGGGCCTTAAAGCCTCAGTTACCCACGTGCACTAACCGCAGTGACTCATTCAGGCTCCAGGCACTCTACCTTTCCACTCTTCCAAAAAAGAACTGAAAGGGAAGCTTTGGAAATGTCCCTTATAATTCCTGTCACCTCAAAGGTTCTAGTCAAGTGATGTCTATGCTACAAAATTGTTGCCGCAATATAGTAAAGCTGTTTATGACTGTGGTGGCCATGAAAATCAGTAGATTCTGCACCAACCCAGAGGGGCTGTTTCTCCATGTCAGAAGTTTGTGCTTTACAAGAAACAGTGATGCAATGGACATCTGGCAGGCTTATGACACATCATCCTCAGCTTGTTCACACTCCTTTCTGCCTCTAGGAACAATCCTAAATGTGAGTAAGGTAGCCCAGCTGTGCCAGAACCCCAGCAATGAGACATGGTTCTCTCCCACACTCAACAATAAACTGGTAGTGGTAGGCTAAAGCACATTTTGACCTGCATCCATCTTCACTAAATCTTCAGTCTCTATGCAACTGTCACCTCTTACTGACTTTGAAACTCAAGATTTGGGGAAGTATCTATGCCAGTATAGAAGGGTAAAGTTCTAACAGACCCAGATTCCCTTGGATAAAATCTAAAAACTAATTACCTGAGAGCTCTGCAAAGTGAACTAATGGCAGCAAATTTTGGCGAGAGATTAAAATGGTGAATGTGACCAGCAGGGATTGTTTTCCCTTTTTTTTGTTGTTTATTTATTTTTGTTTTTTTTAGTGTGGCTCCACAGGCAGACTGCAGATGAAGCCAGAGCTCTTAACAGAAAGACAACCATCTTTCTATCCTGAACAAAGGGGACAGACTCTGGGATGACAACAGCTTCCAAAAATGAGATAGAAATTTCACAAAGAGAAGCTCAAAAGGTAACCCCACTAATTCCCACATGTAAACTCTGACCAACATGGACCTCTGCACAACACATACATATGGCAGACTATAAGGAGATTACCTAAAATAAAAGAGTTAGGAGGGGAAGAGAGGTTGAAGGGTGAGGAAGGAATTGAGGAAAAAAGAATCAAGATATGTTATGTACAAGTACAAATTGCCTATGATGGATATGAACTTGATGCATATTTAAAGTGTACTAATAAAATTAATTAAAAATAAAAGATTTGACCTGAGTTTGGCTTCTACCCACTACTACAGGCAAGAAAGAGATAATAGTATGAGTTTAAACCAGTAGTATCATGAAAAAAACCAAACAAAAACTATCCTTGATATTTTTAAGAAATGTGAAAAAAAATCCAGAGTCAAAAATCCATGACACAAGATTTGTATCAGCTAGAACATAACTCAAATGTTTTTTAAAAACTGAGTTTAGGGCCAGAGATTTAGCTCATTGGGTTCCAGCACTGGCCTAGCAAGTGCAAGGTCCATGGTTTGATCCCCGATAACCACATACAACAATACATGGTCTGGTGACTCACACCCACCAGCAATCAATACCGCATACCACAGTGCTGGGCGGGCGTGGTGACGCATTCCTGTAATCCCAGCACTCAGGAGGTAGAGGCAGGAGGATTACTGTGAGTTTGAGGTTTGCCTGGACTATGTAGTGAGCTCAGGGCCAGCCTGAACTACAAAGTGAGACCCTGTCTCAAAAAACTGAAACTAAACAAAACAAGAAAAACAGTGAGTTTATTGATACATTTTAAAAAATTGATTTTATTGGTATATTTTATATTATGACAAAATTCAATGTTGAGAATTTATATCTGTACATGATACATCTTGATTCTCTTTTCTCCCATTCCTCTGCCCTCCCTAAAACCTCTACCCCCATATACATAAACTTTGTTTCCATTTTTTCCTTTTTACCTTCAAATATTTTCTTTCCCTTCCTTGTTCCCCCTAGACCCCACCCCAGATCTCCTTTGAAGATTTTCTTCCTATTTCACAATACCTATCATATATTTTAGAACTCATTTACACCTTCAGTTACACTAGGAAATGATACAGTATTTAAACATCTGGGTCCTACTTAATTCACTTAAATGAGTACGACCTTAATGTGCACCCATTTAGCTATGAATATCTCTAATGTATCATTCTTTATGACTGAGTAATGCTCCATTCAACACACACACACACGCACACACAACTTTTTTATCCACTCTGCAAATGATGGGCATGTAAGTTTTTTCTAAGATTTAGCTATTACAAACTGCTGCCATAACAACCCAATTTTGTTTGACATTTGATGAATTAGGAAACTTTAACATACGCTTAAGGAAGAAAGAGCTACCTCTAGATGATTCAGATGTTGGCTGTCCAGACCATAAAGTAGCCCTTGTAACTATGCTCAGTGAAGAAAAGGAAACTGTGGCTATTGTCTTAGCTGATTTTCCATTGTTATCACGAAGTATCTGAAACTGGGTACTTAGGAAGAAGCTTATTTACCTATAGTTTTAGAGGCTGGAAGCCCAGGATGAAGTGGCTGCATCTGCTCAGTCTTTGAAGAAGTCAGGTCTTTTAATGATAAAATATACCTTAAGAAGTTCATGAAGATCTGGTATTTGCCTATCTGTGATCTACTTATTTCACTTATTAGTGTGTCTTCCAGATGTATCCATTTGCACATAAATGAATCAATCTTGTCATTCTTTATGGCAGAATAATACTCCATTTTATTAAAAAAAAACCCCACAACTTCTTTATCTACTCTCCAGTTGATGGACATTTGGGTTGTTTCCAAGACTGAGCTATCATGAACTGAGCTGCTATGAACAATGGTGTACATCTGTCTTTCCAATGTGATTTTTAAAATTCTTTTGGGTATATTCCTAGCAGGGGGATAGCAGGGTCAAATGGGACCCCTAGTCCTAGTTTTCTGAGAAATCTCCACACAGATCTCCTGTAGATGCAAATGAGCTCTGGAAAGTATGACAGTTTTTGTAGAATGGGAAGTTTCCAAAGGAAATTTGGTGTGGGAATGTAATGAGGGGAAGGAATAAATATGATTCTGAAAGAAAATAAAAGAGCATGTATATAGGGGGTGGGGAGGTGTGGGTGGGTAGAGATATGGGTAAAAATGAGAATTAGCTTGTGTCGTATATTGGTACAAATTCCCTGATGTTATGTGTGATTGTGAGATGGATATAAATAGTACCAATAAAGAATTTTTAAAAAGAAAAAAAAAAAGAAGTTCATGAAGGCTGGGGATGTAGCTCAGTGGTACCACACCTACCAGGTAAACAAAAGCTCCTACCTAGTTCCATTCCCAGTACCAGGGGGAAAAACATTCATGACCACCAAACCAGAACTCTGAAAAGTTATTTAGAATATCCTAAAAAGAGACAATGAAACTAACAGTACCAAAATAACTAATAAAATGAATTCACCAGGCAAGGTGAGCAATTAAGCAGAAAGGTGGGAGAAGAAGAATCAACAGCAGAAAATTTCAAGCTGAAACTGATAAGAAGAGAAAGTGAAGGTCTTATTGGTTAAGGGAACAATTCAACAGGAAGAGATATAATGGCTATAGACATATGTGCACCAAGCACTAGCATACCTGATTTAAAGCAAACACTAGTGAATATAAAATATCAGATAAATATCAACACAATTAATGTTGAAACCTCTTCCTAATATAAGTTATTAAGTATGATGCAGTAAACAATTGACACTGGATGATGATTTTATAGCAGTTTACATATGATGGTACATTAAAAAGAACTTTTGTTACTATGTAACGGGCAGGTGCAGTCCAGGCTCTTGATTATGAAAAGCAAAAGATTGCCAGCTGTACACATGGTAGCAAGTGGAAAGCAGCTACATTTATTGAGGATCATGCAAAGTTGTGCTCAGGGCAAGTCCATGTCAACTAAAGATAAGGCACAGACAGAAAAATGGTGCTGGGGTGACAGAAAACAAAAACCCTGCACATAGGTCATAGCACACAGAAGTAGGGACAGCAGCACCAAGAAACAGACTTTAAGATGTAAAAGGAGCCGGGCGTGGTAGCTCACGCCTGTAATCCCAGCACTCAGGAGGCAGAGACAGGAGGATTGTTGAGTTCGAAGCTTGCCTAGGCTACATAGTGAGCTCAGAGCCAGCCTAAACTACAAAGTGAGACTCTGTCTCAAAAAAAAAAAAAGATGTAAAAGGATAGGTAGCTCAGCCCAGGCACCTTCCCCAATCTCTAGGTATGATTGACAGACATTGACAGGGTACTGTGCCATCAGGGGCTCTTAGGACTCTTGTTTGTCCCAGAGTTCACTTTTTGTTTTGTTTTGAGACAAGGTCTTCCTTTGTAGTTCAAGCTGGCCCTGAACTCACTGTGTAGCTCAGGCTGACTTCAAACTCATGGCAATCCTTCTGCCTCTGCCTCCGAGCGCTGGGATTACAGATGTGAGCCACCACACCCAGCTTTCAGATGTTTCTTTGTTGATTTTAAAAGCATGGTCAGCGAGTTTCTGTGCTGTATCTCTCACTATTTCAGACCGTTGACATGTTTTTCTTTTAGAGATGATCATAAACCCTCTGTTTCAGTGGTTAGGAGATGTAGTCCCCTGTGATGTTGTATGGTCACCATTGCTAGTGAGTCCATTTAGTCTTGAAGCCTAGCAATACTCTGGGCAATTTGTCTAGGCCAGTAATGGTTAACCTATGGGATGTGTGCTGCAGAGAGCTGTGTATATCATTGAAAACTCTGTTTGCCCTCACTGGTCTAGGCTGTCTCCCAAGTTCTTAGGTAGGTGTTGATGATAGGAGAAAGATGTGATTAGCTTTAAGGTCTTATGTTAGTAATCACTGTTTATTATCTCTATTAGAGGGAGTTTTTCATTATCCAGGAGGATTCCAAAAGAAACAAGAAAAACAAACACCCCCCAATATCATGTTATAACTTGAGACAGGGACATCAAATGTAATAAACAGAAGTCACAAAATTAGCCATGCAATTTTCTTAGAGGGAACAAAAATTTTATTTATCTGGTTCACTGAGGTGGTTGGTATTTTCTTTTCTGAAAAGAAATTTGAGCCTGCCCACTGGTTCACAAGTGTACAAGGCTTGTAGTCCCTCTTCTTTGTTTTCTGGTGTCTCAGGCAGATCAAATTTTACCCTGGAGAGGTTACTCCAACTATCTACTCCTTGTACCTTATGGCAGAAGGATTAGTTAGAAAAATTGTATAAGGGCCTTTCCATTTCAGTGTGAGTTGGTCCTGGGGTCCATCCTCTTGATCAGGATCTGATCACTAGGGCGGGTACTGAGCTCACAATTATTGTTAGTTTCTGGTAGTGGAAGAATCTTACTTCCATATTCCTGGAGGGCCTATTGGAAAGTTTCCAGGTAGGTTAGATAATGAAGAAACTGGGACATTTTGGTGTCAGTAAGTCAGATATCATAAAGGCTTCTCGTAAAGCATCTCAAATGGGCTGAAATTAAGTTTGGACTCGGGGATTTCCCAGAGCCTCATAAAGTCAGTTGGAAGGAGATCCACCCACTTATGGTGAATTTCTTGAGACAGCTTGGAGCTGGTTCACTTGAGAGTCTGACTGGCTCTCTCAACTTTTCCTGATGACTGAGATCTCCACACAGTGTGGAGATGGTACTTAATTCTCAGTTCTTTGGTGACTTGCTGTATGATGTGGTGTATAAAGGAGGGTCCATGATCTCCCTGCATAGACTAGAGAATCCATACCAAGGATCATTTCTTTAAGGAGGACTTTTACCATCTCCAAGGCCCATGCAGACCCGCTAGGAAAGCAGGTACTTACCCAGTAAATGTGTCCATACACAACAAGAGCTGTGTGTCTCCCTTATACATACACAGGGTGAAGTCTGTTTGCCAATTTACCTTTGTACTGGTTCAGGCAATGGGGGAAGATGAGTCTGTGGGTTATGGAAGACATAATAGGGCACATGTTACAGAGCTGGTTTGCCATGTTATGGACTCTGGGCCATACAAAGAGCCTATGTGTCATAGCAGTGGTAGTATCTCACCATGAGCAGAAGGCACCACGTAGGGATTTAATGACTTTCCACTGCACCCACTGTGGCGACAACAGGCGAGGTCCCACATAGCATCATTGGCCCTTTTCAGCTCCTACCTCATTATGAATTTTTGGAGCTCTTCTGTGGAATATCCTGGATATAAATCAAAACCCTGGAATAGGGCATAGGTAGAATTACTGATGGGTCAGATATATCGGAGAGTAGCCTGTTTGACGACATATGTTTTAGAATTACCCTTAGATGCAAGGTCCAAGAAAGCTTAATGTCCCCAGCAGTGAACAACTAACTCCTACCTCACTTGGGAAACTTATTGCTTCAAGGAGGCTAAGGATCTCTGGTCTATGTTTCTTTGGAGACTGGTGTCTTTTTCTTTCAAGACAGTTCCATGTGCATGCAGAACCAAAAAGGCCAAGTGAGGGTGACCAGTTCTGTCTTTTGGGTAGAAGTTACAGAAGAATCCTTTCTCTTTAAGGATGTAGGGAAGGCTGACTATGGCATAATTTGCCTTCCTAATTCCATCTTCTATGAAGCTACTGCCATCAGTGAACCACATGCTATCTGTCTTGTCAATGGCTGATCCCTCAGATTGCATAATTTGGGTTGACAGTTTCATGCTCTATCAGTTGGTTAGTAGGGGAAGCATGGCTGGGTTTTAAATAGTACAAGACTTAACAGAAACATCTACTTTTTCAATAAGAATGATCTGATACTTAGTGAGCCTTTCTTCAGTCATCCACAAATGTCCCTTGAGTTCTAACAGAACCTTAAACTAGTGTAGGCTTAGAACTAAGAGCTTTTGTCCCAAGGTTATATTACTGTTATCTTAACTAAGAGTATAAGAAATAGTGGCTATTTCTTAGAGGCATGCATCCCTCCATCTGCTCAGTAGAGAAAGTAGGCAACTGATTAGTTTTCCTGGCCCAGACACTAAGTTAGCACTCCTGGGGCTACTTCTAGTTTTTCAGCAATGAAGAAAGGAAAAAGGTATAGCTAGGTCTGGGACTCCTAGTGCTGGGACCTGTAGCAGGACCTATTTTAAAGCTTTAAAAGCCATTTCAAGAGTTTAGTTTCTGATCCTCAAATTATCTTATATAATATTTGGCTGTTACTCCCAATGGGTATCCATATGTGGCAGAAACCTGGCATTCCCAAGAAAGCCCTCAGCTGTTTTTTAGACTCTGGAAGGCCCAGATGGTCTCCTTGTGGACAGTTGTCTTTGTCCTGGAGTTAAAATGTATCCCATACATGTCATCTTTTGTTGAGAAATATGGGCCTTA
Source organism: Thryonomys swinderianus (assembly GCA_004025085.1). NCBI lineage: Eukaryota > Metazoa > Chordata > Mammalia > Rodentia > Thryonomyidae > Thryonomys > Thryonomys swinderianus. Next base: position 24,396 of record PVIC010005828.1, read on the forward strand.
AATGGGTGCACCCTATAACTCCTTTTTGCTAGAAATTTGAGTGTCTTAACAATGTTTTTGTCAGGTAACTCCTTAGTGGGATTACAAATGAGGAGGCCATCTACATACTATTATAGGCCTCCCCCTTTGAACTTTAAATCTCTTAGGTCTTGATCTAAAGCCTATTCAAACAGATGGGGGCTATCTAAAAAACCCTGAAGCAAGACAGTCCAAGTATATTGTTGGTAAAATCCTGAAATTAGGGCTCTAGGGCTAGAAAAGAAGGCCTCCTTGAGATTAAGGACAGAGAATCATTCAGTGTCTGCTGGAATCTGAGCTAAAAAAGGTGCACAGGTCTACTACTCATGGGTGAATAGATACCACTGCTTTATTGATGGCTCTGAGATATTGTATTAGGCAATATTCTCCTAATAGCTTGAGTATTGTTATAAGGGATATATTGCATAGTGACTGGCATGGTATCACTAATCCTGTAGCTAAACACTTATCAGTAATGGGCTTTACCTCCATCTAGCTTCATTCTTAAGGAAATACTATTATCTGTAAAGATATAGATCAGGGTGTTTTCACTGAGTGACTACTGGAGTAGCTTTAACAGGTATCCTATGGGCACCATCATACCTGATCCTTGGGGATCAGCTCTCAGCAAAGACATAAGGTCCCATGAGGTCAGGCTGCCTGAGTCACTAGCAATGTTTGAATGTTAGAGTGTCCCTGACTAGGAAGAGTATATCTCTTTTAATTACTGATATTGGGGCACTCTTTATCACCATAAAGGCAGATTGGAAAGGGAAATCTTACAAACAGTAGTACAGAGTGAGGATAAAGAAAGCTGCCTGTTTAACTCTGTGAAGTCCTCCAGCAACTTTAGAATTGGATGAAACTCTCATTTATTCTCTGTTCCATCACGGATATTAAAGATCAAATAAGCTACACTGACCAATGAGCTTTTTTCATTTTATGGGCCAAATGAGAGTTTCTGCTTTAGGATAATCTGACCTTCTTTAATCTCAGCACCAAAATCAGTGAATTTACAAAATGCTTTTCAAACTGGAACTAAAAAACAACTGGACTCTCATCAAATCCTTGACTAAGCTTCTCAGAGTTCACAGATTTGGGAATTCCTTGTTGCACACCTGCTAAGGTGGACTTGATGTATACTTTTGTTTGGTTTCTCCACTCCCTGGATTACCACTTGGGCCCCTCTCAGAACCCAAATAACACAGCAATTGGCTGATTATCAGAAGTCAAAGCTGCCAAGGCTTTATCATTAGCCTGCTTTGCAGCCTTTATAATCTTTTCCCTTTCTACTGCTATGCAACAAAATATCACCATAAATTGGACATCTCCCCAGGTCAATGAGATTAACAGACTTTTCAGGATACTCAGAGAATCTACCTAGTTTTTCCTTGCACTGCTGAATATCTGTAACTGAAAAAGGGACTCGCTGTGAAGGTATTTAAGCAGGAAATCAAGTGGGATGAAGGAGGCAAGCCTCAAAATGTGTTTTGTGGACTGGAGCTGTGGAACACTCACAGGCCTATCCCTGAGTTAGTCCCCAGCCCATTAATGAAAGGGCATCTCCTGATAGTGCCTCAACCTTTCAGCCCTAGGTCATGATCTGATAAAACTGAATTCCTAGGGATTAAGTCATAGAATCCTTAAAAGCCTTCCTTTAAATTAGTTCCCACATGGAAACCAGACAGGGAGCCCTCTGGATTATCTATAACTGGTTTCAACTTTTATCAAAGCATCTTCTGATAAACCATCCCTTTAGGGGATGGATATCTCCAGCCTCATGTGGGAGCATGCCATTTTTGCTTTTGAAGCTTAGAATCTCCCCTATGTCCAAAAAAAGTACAGACACAGAGTCCAAAAGTGGGATCCTGATTGGCTGAATGTCTCTGAGCAATTCAAAAACTACCTAATATCCTGTCTAGGGAGAGGGTAACAGGTACAATCCCTAAACCTCCAAACCTGGATGATTATGCAAGTGATTCTCAACCCCTCTATCTGAGAAATGGGTACTTCCATAGATGATATCTCACTATCTGTATTCTAAGAACAGGAAATAAGATAGTGCCCAGAAAATAAAACCTCATCTCAGTAGATCAAACCAGAAAACACACATGCCTGGTGACAAAATCTCAAAATAAGTCAGGCACTATATAAATTCAGTCAGTAAATGCAGGATACACATCCTTTCAGATAGGAGCTTAACCTTGAAGCCATAGCTACACAACAAATGCAAAACCAAGAGTGAAGAGAAAAACTCTCCCTGGAGAAGTGACCCAGGAGAGAGCTACAGGAGACCATTGGAACCCAGAGAAAAACCAGTCACTTCAGCCAGAGCCTTCGGCTAAGTCGTCACTTTTTGTTGCCTGTTTGGTGGATAAGTGACCTCTTTTTAAATGATCATAAACTTTTCTTTCTGTTCCATGTTAGAAAGCATTGTACTTCTTAACTCTTCTTTCCTGAGTTCTCATCACTAAGGAGCCCAGTAATTTGAATAGACAAAAGCCTGAAGTGGGGAGGGGCAGGGACAAGGAAGGACCCAGAAATCCTGTCAAAAGCATTCACTCAGTGTGACCCACAAGCAACCTTGGTACTGTGCAAGCTACCTACAGTTCAAGTCTCTGAGGTAGAGGGCACACTGCCAACTGCACTCCACAAGGAAAAGGAACAATTTTGGGTCGACTGTGGCCATATTTCCTGGTTCCCCCTCCTGAGTGGCTATGCCAAAGCTGTGACAGTTCCTGCGCTGGCCACCTCGCATAGAGGTATGGGGAGTCACAGCTGCTGACAGCAAATCTGCATGCCGTGAGGGCCATGGACACATTATAAACCCAATTGATCCATATGGGTCCTCCTACCACCAGCAAAGGCAGAGTCCAGTAATTTCCAAACAACAATCAGATCAGCTGCTTACCCTGGGAATCTGTCCCATGCAGATTCCAACAAAGTAGAAGAAAAAATCTTCCCGAGCAAGCAAGTGGTGATTACCTTCCTTGCAGGCTGGGCATATTCATGACTGCCAATGTCCATTGATAACTCCCAGTCTCCATTAATATCTCCTAATATGTCCAGGCCAGGACTCCTCAAGAATATTAGCGCATATAGGGCAGGTATAGTTCAGGCTCTGTGTATGGCAAGCAAAGAATTTCCAAGTGTTTGCCTAGTACCAAGTGACAAGCAGCTACATCTACTACATATACTAAAAATCACTGGGAAGTTGTGCTCAGGGCAAGTCCATGCCAACAAAAGATATGGTGCAGACAGAAAAATGGTGCCAGGGTGACATAAAAGCAAAAGCACTGCACACAGTTCACAGCACACAGAAGCAGGGACAGCAGCCTCAAAACTCAGATTTTCAGAAGTTAAAGGGTAGGTACCTCAACCCAGGTGCCTTCCCCAATCTCTAGGTGTGATTGACAGACATTGTTGACAGGGGCTGTGCCATCTCAGAGCCTTCAGCACACATGCTGGTCCCGGGCTAGAAGATCAACCCAACCCAATACCTCCCCCTGCACCCACCCCCACCCACCCCTTGCTCCCACCTACAGTGTTAGAGATCCCCTGGGAATTTGTCATCTTATTTTCTACCTCTCTTAGGACAATGGTAGGAGGCGTGGCATAGGAGGTGCGGCTTAGAATTAAATGGATGGAAGGAGTGAGGCCTCAGCTGCTTTGTAACTGTACTACTTTGAGGCTTGATTATTTCTTCCTGGTTGATCAAGGAGTCTAATTATAAACTCAGTCTCTCCCAGCCTGGTTTTCTGTTCTAGCTCTTATACAAGTTAATATATAATTCATCTATTTATTTACAAAATGTAGGTGAATGGGTTTCCATTTTACAGTGTTATTTTAAATTATCAAGCCTACGTCATACAGCCGAATCTAAAATAAATCAGACCAGGATCGTATATCATAAAAAGTAAGCTTGAAGTTCCACATTTATTTTATAACATATACCAGTGAATCAAAGTTAAACCAGCTGTCATTTTCAAAGAAAGATTCACATCCATTTTTACATTGCATTCAAAGAAAAAGCTATAAGGCTTACAATTTGACCTACCCACAACAAGCCATAATATTGAAAACAGAAGTTCCAATATTTTATGCTAGTTTTATTGCTTGCTTGGAACAAAGCTGAAAGCATTAGCAGGAGAATATTTTTCTTTGTCCATACCTATAACAAGCTGTTTCTTAAGTTGGTCGTTAAAGGCACCTAACATGTTTCCAAACCTCTAGAAAAATCTTTACTTTTCTAGCTTAAGGCTCTGATATATTCTAAATTAGCCATAAGTAAATAGCAAAAATTAACAGCCCACTTTCTATCAGAGGCAATCAGAAGATAAATTTAAAAATGAGCTTTAGTTTAACTTCTGATTGCCCATCCACTTAGTGATAGGACATGGGCTGTTAATGCTTTCAGAATGAAACACAGAGACAAAAGAATGAACACAATATAAAAGAAAGTGTACGGGTTACTGAGGATAAAGTGTGAAAAAAATAATCACTGAAGTTCCATGAAAAGAAGAGACTAACAAGAGATAATAGCCGAAGAAATAAGTACTCTTTTGAAGAAAAGAGAACTGATGATAACTTAAAAATTCAAAACTACTGGACTGGAGATTTAGCTCAGAGGTTCCGGCGCCTGCCTCCCAAGCGCAAGGTCCTGAGTTCGATCCCAATAACCACATACAACAATGCTGGGCGTGGTGCCTCACGCCCACCAGCAATCAGCACCACATTCCACAGTGCCGGTCGTGGTGGCTCACGCCTGTAATCCCAGCACTCGGGAGGCAGAGACAGAAGGATTGCTGAGTTCGAGGTTTGCCTGGGCTACATAGTGAGCTCAGGGCCAGCCTGAACTGCAAAGCGAGACCCTGTCTCAAAAAAAAAAAAAAAAAAAAAAAAAATTCAAAACTACTAAAAACTTTGAACAGGATAAACCAAAAAGAAATCATCCCTAGGCCCTCACAGTAGAATTTATGAAAATATAAGTGGATGATGTTACAAATCAGCGGGGAGTAGAAGAGGAAGAGGAAATAGCCAGAAAGAAAAGATAGATTAGTGTCCTCTCGGGAGCAGTATGGTCACATGTCACTTAACAATGGGGAAGTGTTCTAGGGTGTGTATCTTCAAGTGATTTGTCATGGCACAAACGTCATGAAGCATATGTGACATGGGAATGATGTTGGACCTCCAATTTATATAGGGGAAATATTAAAACTCAACCTGTTAATTGTCTGATATACTGACTTTGTGTTCCCCAAAATCAAAGAATGAATTCTAAGGAATAATGGAGTTTAAGAGTAGAAAATATTTATTGAAAGGAGAGATTTTAGCTCCTAAGAGGCAAGAGGGTTTCCAAATGTCTGGTGGAGGACTCAGCTTTTCAGGGAAAATTTTACGAACTACAACCATGTGGGTACAATGTGGATTAAAGCTATGATTAATCAATAAGGTTATGAGTACACTTGCAGGGGATGTAGCTCAGTGGCTCCACACTTGCCTGGCAAGTGCAACTTCCTGAGTTTGATCCCCATAACAAAGAAACAAACAAACAAAAAAAGGTTGTGAATACAGTCACTTAGGTGATAGTGATGGAGGGGCAAGTCACGTCCCAAGTGTACATGGAAAGAACAAAGAATTTTTCAGAAAGGTGATGAGTCAGAGGGTCTTGGTCCCCTACTGAGGTGACTGATGTCTGCCTAGACTTCATTAGAGCAAGTGTTACCACGTATCTCATCTCTTGAGGAAGTACACAGGTCTGGTTATTTCATCTTTGTCTTGAGGCTTGGCCTCTAACTGATGTGCCGCCAGCCACATTTGTGATGTGTTTTTATCTTTTGCACTGACTCTCTCAAGGGCCCAGCCCTATCTGACTGCCTGTACTATTTCTACCTAACTTAACTCTCTATAATCTAAAAGTATTCTCTAAAATAATAATAAAATATAGTAAATACATATGCTATCAATTCCCATGGACTGTGCATAATTGTATGCATTACTTTTCTTTTTCTTTTTCTTTCTTTCTTTTTTTTTTTTTTGAGACAGGGTCTTGCTTTGTAGTTCAGGCTGGCCCTGAGCTCACCATGTAGCCCAGGCAAGCCTCGAACTCAGCAATCCTCCTGCCTCTGCCTCCCGAGTGCTGGGATTACAGGCGTGAGTCACCACTCCCAGCATTGTGGTGTGTGGTACTGATTGCTGGTAGACATGAGTCACCACATCTGGTATTGTTGTATGTGGTTACTAGGGATCAAACCAGGGACCTTGTGCTTTCTAGGCAGGTGCTGGAACTACTGAGCTAAATCTCTGGCCCTCTATGTGTTACTTTTTATAAGCAGGTAGGTAGCACAGTAGGTTTGTTTTCACTGGTATCATCACACCTATGAACAATATTTTAGGCTATGTAGTTATGATAGTGACAACATAACTAGTTGATAGGACCTTTTTAGCCCCACTACAGTTTTACAGAACCACCATAAGGTATGTTGTCTGCCACGACCTGAAAATTTGTCATGTGGCACATGACTGTAATTTACTAAGCGCTGATAGCTAACTTCTCAACACACACAATGGAAGCCAGAAGACAATGGTATAAATCTAAGGCATGAAAAATAAAAGACCAGTGTAGATATCTATATGTGCAGTGAAAGCATTTCTTGATAATGCAGGAAAAGTAAGGGATTTTTTTTAGATAAATAAAAATTGAGCAAACTGGTCACTCGCACATCTCCACTACTGCTAATAGTAAAGGACTGAAGCCCAAGCCCCACATTTGTTTGGCAAATGATCTACAACTGAGCTGCACACCCACTGGCCTAAAAGATACTGTTTAAGTAGAATAAAATAATCATAATTGGAGATATTAATAAAATGACAACACTTGAATAAATCTAAACATGTATTTACTGTGTAAACAATACAGTAATGACTTTCAGTCTTTATGACATGGAGAAAAATATAGAACAGTAGTATAGTAGTTAGAAGGGAGATAAATATTAGAGATTTCTAAGATTCTAGATTTTCCATAAAAAAGGTAAAAGTAGCAGTAAACATTACATTTTGAGGACTCACAAATGTATGCTACAATAATTAAGGTAACACTTAAAAGCATGATAAAATAGTAATAAATTTTCAGGTAATAATAGGCCAAACATAGTGAAATTATTTATCTAATATGTGAAAATCTGATTAAGTAAAGATATTTTAATGAAAATATATATTTCAAAAGACATGAACTTAGTTCTGATAATCAAAATCTTACATAACTAGTACTTATTTTGCATTCCATTTTTCAATATGATTATTTTACCTTTTTATTGTAATTTCTAGGAAGCCAATTTTTCCCCCAAAGGATTTGCTTAAAAATTACATTGTAACCTTAAGCAAAAGTGAAATAGAATTAAACATGTGCAAAAAATAACTGGATGTCAAGTAACTAATTATACAGGCAGTTCATTTACACTGAATTAGTAATTTACTCAGTCTGCAATTTATGTTAATTAAGGAATGATTACTTTTTATGTATTTACATAATAACATGAATGTCTCATTCTCTTCTCTGTAAATAGTATCTTAAGTTTCAGTTCTTTTCCACTGTTAACCTTTTTGAGTAATCCATACAATGTCATTTTCATTATTCTTTTGCTGATACTGAAATTGAGAGAATATTCAGCTTAAAAGGTTAAGAAGTTTCAAAAGTACACAAAATTCCTTTGGTGTCAACAAACTGTGTGATACTTTGCATTAAATTGTACATTAACAAAGATTAGGCAACCAGTCTTGTATATTTACTTTTTAAATATAAATAAAGTCTTGGGCGTTTTAAACATCTTTTGATATAATTATGCTGTATGAAATATTTTAAAGAAAATTATTAATCTCAGAACAGTTGTAAAATGTGATTTTTTGCATATATTGCAGAGAACAATCATTGGCTTCTGTTTTGATCAGTTTTTCAAAGGAATAGAATCAATAGACAATTTTACATGTATCATAAATTATGTACTGTATAAATATTGTGTATTTATGTACTGTGTATACATAAGTATATATGCATTATATTTACACACATACACGTATAAGAGATTTATTTTGGGAGTTGGCTCATGCAGTTCTGAAAGCCAGAAGCCCCATAGTCAGTTCTTTGTAATCTGGAGGGTCCTCAATGGTTCAGATGATGCCTGGCCACATAGGGATGGGCAGATATTAGTGTATGCATTCAAATTCAGCCACAACCAGAGACTGTCTTGTCAGCTATCCAGATGTCCTCTTTTTCGTTGTTTTGTTTTGTTCCGTTTTACTTGTCTTACAGTTTGCCCCAGGCTGCCTTCAAACTTGTGATCCTCCTGCCTCAGCCTCCCAGAGACCCTTTTTAAGATGACACACAAAATTAACCGTCATAACCTAATTATATGCACATGTTCAGAGTCTGTATCTAGCCAATTGGTTTAATGTGCCTCAATCATTAATGTGGAAAACAGAACATTTTATTGGCAGTCTATACTTCCTATGTTTATAAAATAATTGTCAAATCTCTGAAATAAGGCTTAAATTTAAGATTCATCTTTGACCACTGGCTTGCTTTTGTCAACTCAAATTATTTCTCTAAGGTTTTCAGTTTTTCTCTTTGCAACCTATCCTTGTCTATGTATTAAAATAATTTGATGTCTTACAACAGTTTTCTACAAGTCTGTAGTGTTTTTACCACTTTTTTTCAAAAGTGGTTAAAAAAATTATTCCTGAGCATATTAAGGGCTTCCTCACTTGCCTAAATGCAAGGCATGTGCAGAACCCGGCAGCCTTTCTCAATAAGTACAGAGAGATTCTCTCATGTTTGTCATTTATTGTTCATTGTTTCCTCAACTTGCTTCCCATAAGAAGCTGCTTTTCTAATATTTTCCACGAGCATTTGTTTCTGCTGTTATGGAATTTTCCCACTCAGCATTATGTCGTTTAGTGTGACTCAGAAAAGCATCTACAGTGGAGAATTTAGCTCAGCTGAAGCACTAAGGAGACTGGAATGAACCAGATCTCAACATGAGCAACTGCAAAGGTATCCTTGTGTTCTGTTAGGTCCAAAGGCTCAAGTGACTGCTACATGTGGAATGAAGAAAGCTGGCTCTGTGGAAGAGATAAATTTGCAGAAAAATTAGGTAAACTAAATGTTAGAAGTAGGTTAATTCAAGTAATACCACTAATTTAGTATAGGTTAATCAGTGAAAATTGAGGCTTATAATTACTGTCAAAAGAACTGTCAATAGTAAAAGTGATTTAATTTCTATCAGTACAAAGATGAGCCCATTTTTACTATCAATAAAGGGAAGAAAAAATTAAAAAGAATATATTACAATGATGCATGGATACCCATGTTTATAGAAGGCTAACTCACAATATTGTGTGACTTAAATGTCTATCAACAGAGGAATGAATAAGCAAAATGTGGTATTTACACATAAGGGAGCACTATTCTGCCATAAAGATAAACTTGAGTCACCTAGAGGGTGAACCTTGAGACCATAATGCTAAGTGAAAAACATCAGACACAAAAGTTTCACATGGTTTCTTAAGTATCACATGGTTTCTCTTAGGTGAAAAACCCAAATTGTACATAAGAGCAAAATAAAAAATCATAATAGGAAACAGGGAGATAGATGTTTCTCAAATGACAGGGTATCAAAAGATGGAGAGAGAGGAAGAAAAGAGAATGAAAAAAGGAATGAAGTTATTTTATGTGCCTATACCAACTCCATACAAGGCATGTAAACATTATGTACTGAGATGTGCACTAATAAAATAATAATAAATAAATTCTGTTAAACTAAAAAAAGAAATAAAATGAGTCATATCAATAAATATGGTTGCTGAGGTAGTGTTATAAAGTGATAGGAAAAAAGAAAAAAATCACAGACATTGAGTCCAGAGAAAGATCAAATTTATACTCTGTGAATGTGAATGGCAGTAAGAAAAAAAAAGAAGAATTCTGACAGTAGAAATTAGCTTTGGTTTTGATTTTAAGGCTAGAAGTGCCAGGACAGAGAATATTGCATATATATTTAAAAGACTAAGCCTGAAAGTATTTTAATATATGGGAGATGAAAAGAGAGGTTTGGAAAATAGAAAATAGACGAGTTGACAGTACATAAAAACAGAAATAAAAATATCAAAAAAGGAAAGACAGACAAGAATTAAACAGACAAAGGTTTACTGAGATATGTACATTCATCATAGGGATTTTACAGTGTATTTATTATTGCTGTGATTTACAAAATATCTTGAACAATGATCAAGTGCTAGAATTTCATCTTCTGTAAGGTCTGTTTATGGAAGAGTTTGCTCAGCCAGTATGTACAGTCTACTTCTAACAAAGATATCATGACTCCTCAAAGTTAAAGTCCTATAAACATGAAGCCATAGCCCCGAGACACTTCTGTCTGCATGGAACAAAGATGATGGCTCCCCTGCTGGGATGACTATCCTAATTATCAGACAACCATTGTTTCTTTCTGCTCCCGGGCATCAAATAGGCTGACCTGCTCCACTTCAAATAACTTCCCACAAATGCTGAGAGCATTCTCTGGCTCGTGCTGGCCTTCTCCAAACCAAAGCATTTGGCTGTAATCCAGTTCTTACTATTACAGTCCCTGGCGCTTTTCCATCAGCACTGAACTTTAAAACACACACGTACACACGCACACACACACATGCACACTCTCACACACCACAATTTAAAAGCTCAATCTGTTCCTCCCATTTTTTGCATCAAAAAAGAAAAAATTCTCTAGTATTCCTTTTCATGATAATTTAAATCTCTTGCCACTGATTTAACTTATAGGAAGAGCCTCCATATGATGGGTTTTTAAATAAAAAGATGAAATGCTACAGTGATATCTTTGCAAGGACTCAAAAAAGTGTTTACTTTTACAGGCAAATTTTGTTAGTGCAAAATGTAAGAATAAAGACTACCTTTAGTCAAATTTCTTCTGAAATAGACCTTGATCCTAAAATTCTATCAAATTCCAAACATTTTTAATAAAGTATATGAGGGGTGCATGTATTTGTTTTCTTTGGCTCTACAGGGGACCTACCTCCATCTTCCCCTTTCAAGTTAAATTACCTCCCTTATGAAGAAGGGTTATAATTGTAGATATTTGCCTCCTGGGAATAGAATTGGATCCAGCATTGGGCTATTTGCTTTTGATAATTTATTTACCACCCACTTTGCTTTTCCTCTTCTTAGAACAGCTGTGTTCCCTCCACACCCAAATATGGCCTGGGTCCTGATCCACAAGAGAGTAAACTAACTTTATTAGGGCTGTTTTCTAGCCAACTCTTTCTTTCTCCCCCAGACTCCACCCTTCTGAGGGACCAGGGGTCATGGTTAAAGGTCAAGGAATAGCAAAAAGAGTGCTGGAAACCTGGGAATTGATTTTAGTCTACTGATGAGACTAACTGGCTGTGTTATCTAATTAAGGCCAATCACATCTGTGGGCCTTAGCTTAGTCCTCTATAAAACAAGATGATTATACTATTTGTTATCTAATATTCCTTGACCTTCTAACTTCTAGGACCTTAATACTTCTTTCTGATTCCACAATATCTAGAAGGAGAGAAAAATCCAAATATTGGAAAGATAGCTTTTTAAAAAGAGACCATGAAGCAAAATAACTTGAGTCTTATTATTCATTCATTGTTCAATGAGTATTTATTGAGTATCTGCTATCTTTCAGGCACTATGCTAACTAGGCAGTGAGTGTTAATTACACTTTTGTTCATTCTCAGACTGTTACTTTTATTGAGGTGTATTATGGCTTGTGTCTAGATGCCCCCAAAGCCTCATGTAGTGATAAGGAGCTTTTTCAGAGGTGGCTTGATCTAGAGAGTGTGATACTCAGATTGGTTCATGTTGTAATGGTAGGCTCAAGGGCACTAGGATTAAGGGTTTGAGTGTTACTTGCCTGAAGTAGCCTGGATAAGATATATAAAACATAGAAAGAATGTGATTGGCTCTTTTTTCTTTTTGCTACCTTCTACCCACCATGAACTGTTTCTCTTCAATGCCTGTCTGCCACGTCACCCTGCTTTGGAGCCAGCTGATTATGGACTGAAACCTCTACAAACTAAGTAAACCTTTCTCTCTTTAACTTTTGGCGTCGATATTTTGTCTCAGCAATGAGAAAAGTAAAGCAAGTTGTAATTATATAAAATGTATATCCATTTTAAAACAAACATGTACTACCACTTCTGTCTAGTTTCAAAACGTTTTCACCACTCTATGAAAAAACAATATAAAGTTTTGTCAGTTATTCCTCAGAGGACTAAATAGAATATATAAAGAGCTAAAAAATCAGACTCCCTCAATAAAAGACTCAATCAAAAAGTGAGCAAGTAAAATGAATAGACACTTCACAGAAAAACAACAAGAAGAAATGATCAAACAAACACCAAGAAGTGTTCAACATTGCTGGCTATTAGAGAAGTACAAATTAAAACAAACTGGGATTCTATCTTACCTCAGAAAGAATGGTCATGAAATCAAATAATAACAAATACTGAGGAGGCTTTGAGAAAAAGGAAATACTTCTGGATTGTTCATGAGAATGTAAATAGTACAACCACTATGAGAATCAATACAAAGATTCCTCAAAAAACTCAAACTAGAAATTCCATTTGATACAGCTATTCCCCTTCTAGGTATCTTCCTGAACGAGTTAACGATGTAGTACAGGAATACCTGCATATCTGTATACCAGCACAATTCATAACAGCTAAATCTTGGAAGTGTCCTATATGTATGTCAACAAATGAATGGATAAAGAAATTATGTATTTTCACATAATGGAGTACTATTCTACCACAAAGCAAACTTCAGAGTCATTGTAGAAAAACGGATATACCTTGAAATCATAATATTAAGTAAAATAAATTAGAAATAGAAGCTTAAATTTTCAAGGTTTCTCTTATTTGAGAAACCCAAAGTATAAATAAAGAGCAAAATAAAAGGTAGATAGAATATACAGAGATAGATATTTTTCAAATGGGGAAAAAGATCAAGAGATGGATGCAGGAGGGAGGGAGGGAGGAGAAGGAAAATGGATGTAAAAAGGAATTAAATTGTGTTTATTTATTAACTCCACAAAAGGAATGGAAACATTATGTACTGTAAACATGTCCCAGAAAAGGCAGTGATCAAGAGAAGAATGGGGGAGAGGGAAGGGAAAGAGGCTTAAGAAAGGAATTAGAATATATAAGGTATAATATATAAGGTATCAACTCTCCACAAGAGGTGTAACCATTATGTACTAAAAACATGTACTAATACAGAAAATGATCCAAAACAGAAGTAAATAAATAAACATTGTCATCACTCTAAGTGTCAGTCCTCATTTTCTTTTCCCCTTGCCTATGTTAACCATCAGCACACTTTCTTTCTCTGTGGATTTACCTATTGTGGCCATTGCACACGAAAGGAATCATATGACTTTTTTTTCTTTCTTTCTTTTTTTTTTTTTTTTTTTTTTGAGACAGGGTCTCACTTTGTAGCTCAGGCTGGCCCTGAGCTCAGTATGTAGCTCAGGCAAGCCTCGAACTCAGCAATCCTCCTGTCTCTGCCTCCTGAGTGCTGGGATGACAGGCGTGAGCCACTACGCCCGGCATTGTGGTATGTGCTATTGACTGCTGGTGGGCGTGAGTCACCACGCCCAGCATTGTATGTGGTTACCGGGGATTGAACCCAGGACCTTGCACTTGCAAGGCAGGTGCCGGAACCACTGAGCTAAATCTCCAGCCCATATGATTTTTTTTTTTAAAAGACAAGGTCTCACTTTGTAGTTCAGGCTAGTCTTTAACTTATTATGTAGAACAGGCTGGCTTTGAACTAATGGCAGTCCTTCTTTCTCAGCCTTCCCAGGGTAGAGATTACAGGCATGACCACCAAGCCCAGCTAATAGGTAAGCATTTTGTCTCATTTCTTTCACTAAGAAAGTCCACTTTAAGCTTCATTTGCATTATAGCATCTCTTAGTTTTCTAGCCCTTCCATGACTGAATAATATGTATTTCATTTGTATCAGTCAGTGCTTACTAGAGAAACAGATTTAACACAAGATATCCAACTATATAAAGGCTTACAAGATTGGCTCACATGACCACCTGATGAGTCAGGTGTGGAAAAACGCAGCTCTGTCTGTGCACTGAAGATCCAAAGAATACAGTCAAAGGCCTGGAGCTCACTGTAGTGTTCTTATGAATCTGTTAACAAGAGATTGATGAGTTTGTGTTGGGAGGCTAACAAGTCTGTCTGGAAACCAGGAGATAGTGTCCAAGGTGAAGGTGAAGACTGTATCTCTTCTGAAGAAACAGAAGCAAGCTTTCCTTCTTCATTTCTCTTTTAATCCAGATGACAAGCCTATTGGTTATTGTCACTGACACCCATGGTGGGTCCTCTGTCTTCAGTAAATCCCTTTAGCCACATCCAGAACTATGCTGATCAATTTAGTTGGGTGTTTCTTACTCAAATTGACACAATCAGTTAATTATCACACAACTGTAAGTGTGTATTGTACTTAAGTTATCCACTCATCTATTGATAAACATTTGGGCTATTTCCACCTTTGGGCTATCATGAATAGCGCTGCTATGGACATGCATTGTGCATCAAACTATTCTCCACACCTAGTAAAGTGTGGCCCAAATACTGAATATAGTTTATGGCCAGTACTTTTAAAAATACTTTTGGAAACAACTGTCTTCCTGTACTGGGTTAGACCAGATCTTGTATATGTTTTCTAATCTCAGGCTTTTCTCATTTCTTTGTCCCTGGTTTTACTGCTCAATAAATTGGGAAAAAATATGTGGTTTCTCCTAATTCTTGCTATATTATTATAAACATGTAAGTATGAAAGTAGTTCTGACATAAGTTTTTATAGTCAATGCCACATTCAGTCATATAAACAAAGAGCTATTAACCAGGCAGAAGAAAGGCCATGTCTTACAGAATGATTCCAACTGATCAGTTGCAGAGAGGAGTGGGGTAAAATTGCCAGAGAACTGCTATGCAGATCAACTAGAGTACCAAAGATAGATAGATAGATAGGTAGATAGATAGATAGATAGATATAGATGTAGATATAGATAGAAATAGATCTAGATATATCTATATATATCGTTGGTAGATATATATATATATATATATGGTATATATATATATCTTTGGTATACACACACATTCCTTTAAATTGCAACTCTGGAAAACATTGACTAAGTATGTAATAATTTAATAAGAACTATTTTAATTTTATTTTTTATTTTTCTGTCCAACAGCCAAATTACAAAATCACTCGACCTAATGGTATAATTTTTATATATAGTTTAATAAATGCTTCATGCCAGCTCCTGGTTTTCAATGTCTAAGACATCATAGTTTTATCTAGTTTCTCTGCTGATCAGCCTAAATGATCCATTCACTGCTTCCATTCTTAAATTTACTGCTCAATGTAAACTTATATGAACTTGGCAAAACCAGTACACACACATATACCCATGCATACACACACACACAGACAGCGATTTCTTAGTTTCTTCAACAACTTAAAGATTTTGGCTTCATATGGTCTACTAATTCAGAATTATTTGTTTTGAATATCTCTAAAATTCTAGTTTGGACTAGGTACAAGTTTAAAAATAATAGAAGGAAAATTTCAAACTGGCCAAAAGATACCACCTTTGCAAATCATTATATTTGCCTTTCTAAAACAGTAGACTTCATTATTTTTAGTGTGTTACATTGCTCTTGGTTGTGTTAATTCTTTTATTTCAATCATAAATGTGGGCTCTCTGCTGACACAAAGGGCCACAGCTGCCACCCCCGTCCCTCCACCACAGGGAAAATGGTGAAATTAGTTCTTTTAATTCAATTCAGTTAAGATTTTAAACCAGAGAGACAGAGACTGAATGGTCATCTAGGAATTAAGTAGAATCTGACAGTAAATACCACTTGCATTTATAATAAATTATAGGCATATGGAGCTTTCTGTAATATTTTTTCTTGAGAGAAATCATGCACAAATGTATTTTTTAAATGTTCAGTCACCTTCAAATCATTAGGAGTATCAATAATTAAATCCTATCCTAATATTTCACATATCAAAGAATCAGTAAGAAATTATTTCATATTTTATCTATCGTTCAAGGTTAGATTTTCACATCAAGTTTACTTCAAAGGAGATATACTAATATCTCAAGTAATAAAATATTCTATTTGCATAATTCTTTACTTTCCAAATATTCTTTTATTTATTTTGTTGTTGTTGTTGTTGTTTTTTGGTTTTTGGTTTTTTTTGAGACAGGGTCTCACTTTGTAGTTCAGGCTGGCCCTGAGCTCACTATGTATGGTGCCCAGGCAAGCCGCCGCGAACTCAACAATCCTCCTGTCTCTGCCTCCCGAGTGCTGGGATTACAGGCGTGAGCCACCATGACTGGCATTGTGGTATGTGGTGTTGATTGTTGGCGGGTGTGTCTCCACGGCCAGAATTATATGTGGTTACCGGGGATCAAACTCAGGACCTTGCGCTTGTGAGGCAGGCTCCGGAACCGCTGAGCTAATCCTCCGGCCCCATTCTTTTATTTCTTACCCACATCACCTTTAGAGTAAGGATAACCATTGTTATGTACATATATGAGTTAGATGTCATGAGGCCTTGGTGTTTCATGAGTGGTTTTGAGGACCAGTTTCATCACCAGACAACACTGTTGTATACAATCAATCTCTGGCTCCATCCTACACTTACTGAATTACAATCTGCTTTATGGAAGATAGAAGAGTTAGGATTATTAGTGGCAAATCTGCAGCTAGCCCTTAGAGGTTCTATGGATTTGCAGGTCCTAATTCTGTCACCTTACTGTCCTGAATTATAATGAACAAGTAACATGAGCATGGAGTGCTCTAGGTTTTTCTTCCAGAAAAAAATTTCTGTTTTCTATTATAGTTTCTATTTTCTGTTTTCTATTATAGTTTCATGTTTCTATTGTGTCCATGATCTAAGATTTAAGTCATACCAGAAGAATTGAAGGTAGCTATACAACATGTACAGGAGTTGGAAACAAGGCATGGCTTTAGACAGAAGGATTTGAGAGGTCTTTTGGAGGACCATTTATTTTCTTTGTTAGATTTTCAGTATTAACTTTTATTAGCACTGATAAAAATATAACTAACTTTATTTTCCTTAACAGTTCTTGGTTAAGTAACTAATAGGAATCACTAACCAGAAGTTGAAAAAGAATAAAATACAGACTAGTTTACAAGGCAGCTCTTCCTTAGAATATACTAGAATTTTCTAGACTGGTTATTATTTCTAATAAAAATGTTTTTTCTTTGATTTCCTTTTGCTATAGGTTAACTATTAATGAGACCTCCTTTCTCAACCATAAACCATCTTCCTCTTTGGCTTATCAACATGCTTTTATGATAAAACTTTGTCTCAAGAAGGTTCCTTTTAAAATTTAGCTGAAGTGGTACCATGCCAACCTTGGACACACAAGGGCCCGAGTTTGATCCCTGGCACCGCGAAACAAAACAAAAATGCAAGTGAGAAAGAATGTACCATATTAATATGATGATGAATAATAGTTTATTTTATCAAGGTTTATCTTTACAGAACCAAGTCTTCTAGAAACAATTCCTAGTGCCAGGAGTGGTAATAAACAAGAAAGACAAAGTTCTACAATTCTTTATACTTCAGTGTTTTTCTTTGTTGGTTTTTTATGGTAGTTAGATTTCTAGGTCATAGTAAGGGAGAAGATTAGAGTGTGATCACCTGGCTAACAAATAGGCATGATGTATCAATCACAGAGACCCAGGACAGTTTCCAAGACCTGCACTGGAACAGTTCTTCCAGCATGATATCAAACAGGATTTTGATAGGATGGCCCAAGCTGATGTTAGCCTGAAGAATGAGTGATACAAAAAAAACCTCTGCCATTAATCTGGCCAGGGTGAACCCTCAGTAGCCAGCTTTCACTCTGCAGAATGCACTTCTTTCCTACCTTTGTAGAAGTTTGTCATTTTTTTCACGTGTCTTGCCCAATTCTTTATTCAAAACAGGGAAGACCTGAAAAGACTCCACCTAACCATAGAATCTGGTAACCATAGTGATGATGGAAAGATGAAAAAGGCAGGAAAAGTCTAGAAGAGGTCAGAAAATGGGACCTAGTTGAGAGACACACTGAAAACTTGAAGCAGTCTTTTCTTGGGATTCTTTTCAGAGCAGCTCTTGGGAATGACTAAACAACCTGGGAACTCTGTGAGAGGTGCAGTCTCCTAAGATAGGAGCAGACTTCACAATTCACTTAGGACAGTGACATTTCCTAAAAGAATATCTTTTTTGGGGGCTGGAGACTTAGCTCAGTGGTTCCGGCACCTGCCTCACAAGCACAAGGTCCTGAGTTCGATCCCTGGTAACCACATACAATGCTGGGCGTGGAGACTCATGCCCACCAGCAATCAATACCACATACCACAGTGCCAGGCGTGATGGCTCATGCCTGTAATCCCAGGTCTCGGGAGGCAGAGACAGGAGGATTACTGAGTTCAAGGCTTGCCTGGGCTACGTAGTGAGCTCAGGGCCAGCCTGAACTACAAAGTGAGACCCTGTCTCAAAAAAAAAAAAAAAAATCTTTTCCCCACAAGAGGGATGAATATTTAAAAATTTTCTTTATGGTTTCTGCCTAGTTTTCCCTAGAGATGGGGTTCCTAAGAAAAAAAAAATGTTAAATACTGGAGTAGATTGTAAAGGAGATTGTGAAACCATCAATTTGAGTTCTTTTTTTTCAATAGAACTTAGAGCCTTTGAGACAATTAGACAGACACTGTCTAAAGTCAGAATTTTGGACCAAAAAGTCATTATTTCTGATCATCACTTCACATACACAAAGGCAACAGTTATGTTTAAAATCAGGCTTTATTGGGCCGGAGATTTAGCTCAATGGTTCTGGCACCTGCCTCGCAAGCACAAAGTCCTGAGTTCAATCCCGGTAACCACATAACAATGCTGGGCGTGGTGACTTATGCCCACCAGCAATCAATACCACACACCACAGTGCCGGGAGTGGTGGCTCACGCCTGTAATTCCAGCACTCAGGAGGCAGAGACAGGAGAATTGCTGTGTTCGAGGCTTGCCTGAGCTACATAGTGAGCTCAGGGCCAGACTGAACTACAAAGCGAGACCCTGTCTCAAAAAAAATCAGGTTTTATTATAGTTTCTAATAAGCTCAGAATTTCACAAAAGTGTGTTTGAGATTTTATTTGAAACAGTAGTTTGGCTTACAAGAGCCAGAGCAGAAAAGACACTTTAAAAAACAAATGTATTCACACATTCAGGATTATTCCTCAATGTCCGGTATTATCAGAAATCACTATTTGCTCTTGTGTCTTTTTGAAAACTCAGGTACTCAGGCTGGGGATTTAGCTCAGTGGTTCTGGCATCTGCCTTGCAAGTGCAAGGTCCTGAATTTGATCCCCAATAATCACATACCACAATGCCAGGCGTGGTGACTCACATCCACCAGCAATCAGTACCACACACCACAGTGCTGGTCATGGTGGCTCACGCCTGTAATCCCAACACTCAGGAGGCAGAGGCAGGTGGATTGCTGTGAGTTTGAGGCTTGCCTGGCCTACATAGTGAGCTCAGGTCCAACCTGAACTACAGAGTGAGACCCTGTCTTAAACAAAACAAAACACACCTCAGGTACACTTTTCATGTGCTTCTCTGGTTTTCATATATTGTGATTACAAATTATATTCATATCCAATGTACAAATATCATATGACAGAACAAATGGAAGCTAGTGACTTAGCTACAAATAAAAAATACTTTAAAACTTATCTGCCCTTAAAGTCCTTTCTTGCTTCCTTTTTTACTAAGAGTGTTGCAAGTTAATAGCTTACAGGGATTTTTAGGTTTTTGTTTTGTTTTTGCTTTTTGAGCAATACTGGGGATTGCACCCAGGGCCTTTACACTGTGCTACATCTCAGCCCCGTTTTTTAGTCTTAAATTTTTGGACAGGGTCATGTAAGTCATTAAATTACCGAGGCTGATCTTGGACTTGTGATCCTCCTGCCTTAGCTGCCCAGAATGCTGAGAACACAGACATGCACCACTCTACCCTGTAAAGCTACATCCCTAGTCCTTTTAATCATTTTATTTTGCAGAAGTTCTCATTAAGTTGCTCAGAATGGTCTCAAATTTGCAATCCTTCATGTGCTCCCACACTCAGCTATAATCTGTCTTTTACACCACAAATAAAAGGGGAAGTCAGTATATGCCAAGATTTAATTTGAAATATACTGAAAGGTTAAGTATAATTTCGTCCTTCCCTTCTCTCTCACCATTTAGCAGCACACTCAACCAAAGCCCATTGTTAAAAATTTGATGTATATACTTCTTTTAATTAGCTCTGTTTATACAGCTATGTCATTCTACCTCTCTATGCAGTTTTTTTTCCTTTCTTTTTTTTTTTTTTTTTTTGAGGCAGGGTCTCGCTTTGTAGTTCATGCTGGCTCTGAGCTCACTATGTAGTCCAGGCAAGCCTCAAACTCAGCAATCCTCCTGTCTCTGCCGCCCGAGTGCTGGGATTACAGGCGTGAGCTATCATGCCCGGCACTGTGGTATGTGGTATTGATTGTTGGTGGGCGTGAGTCTCCAAGCCCAGCATTGTATGTAGTTACTGAGGATCGAACTCAGGACCTTGCACTTGCGAGGCAGACGCCAGAACCACTGAGCTAACCCTCCGGCCCCTCTATGCAGTTTTTATGAAACTAAAAACAGTATTTACACCGATATCTAATGTGCTTTTCTCCTTTACCTGTTGGGAAATCTTTCTTTGCCATTGTATATAGATTTGCTCATTTCTAATGACTGTATTTCATCCCAGAATATGGGTATATCATAGTCTATGTAGGCATTTTCCACTGCTATTTAAATAGTTTTCATGTAGGTGTTTTCTTTTTTGCTACTAAAAACACTATTTAAGGGAATTTTTTTTTTTTGAGACAGGGTCTCACTTTGCAGTTTAGGCCAGCTCTGAGCTCACCAGGTAGCCCAGGCAAGCCTTGAACTCAGCAATCCTCCTGCCTCTGCCTCCCGAGTGCTGGGATTACAGGCCTGAGCTACCATGCCCAGCACTGTGGTATGTGGTATTTGATTGCTGGTGGGCGTGAGTCACCATGCCCAGCATTGTATGTGGTTACCGGGATCGAACCCAGGACCTTGCGCTTGCAAGGCAGGCGCCAGAACCACTGAGCTAACCCTCCGGCCCTATTTAAGGGAATATTATGCAGCTTTATATGCTAGTAGTAACATTTAAGTAAAACTGATTCCTCTATAGATCAGTTCTTGCTAATTAAGTTTACCATATTTATCATACTGTAAAAGCCAGTGGCCATTTATGATCCTTAATACCCATTTGACCATCCTCTCTGTTCCTTGGGAATTTCATATCTCTTTTCCATTTTTTCAGTCTGCCCTGCCGCCACCTCCTCCTCAAGACAGCCTCTGTTGGGCACTGCGTTATTTAACACAGGCCTCACAGCCAGTGTTATCTTGCCTCAGTAACAGGGAAGTGTGTGAAAGGCCACATGCCCCTGGCTGTGGGTGAAATGCCAGTAATCCGGCACTCCTGAGACAAGACAGCATCCTTTGAGGATGCTGTCCATATATAGGCGTTTAGGTGTAGACAAAATGTGGTTCCTCCTTAATTTAATCCTGATCCACCCATTTTTAATAGTTACTGTTCCATGAAATGCCCATTACCCTCCCCTGTGCTTCTCACTGACCAATAAAAGTGGGCAAACCACAGAGTTTCATTCAAGCCTGGCCACTAGAGGCAGGTCTCCTCCCAGTCCCCTCTTTATGTCTCAAAAACTGTCTTTGTCTCTTTCTTTTTATTTCTCATCCCTCCCCCATAAGGTAGCTGAGGGTCTGATCATCCCTCAGTAAGTCTCTTCCATGGTAGTCTAGGCATTCCTTTTTGTAAATTATATTTTGTTCTCTACATAAACACATCAGTGCTAGAGGCTTCAAGTATCATGTATACAGGAATGGCATCTATATTTATATCTGCATCTAGACCACTCCTCTGACTTCCACAGTTGAGTACAGTATAACACATTTGCTATTTTGTTGTTGTTGTTTTCTGGTATCAGGGCTCAGACTCAAGATCTCATGCTTGCCAGTCAGGTACTGTTCCCTGAGTTATATCACTGGTCCATTTTTTATTTTTTAGAATACTTTCATTTTCCTATCCCATCTCTTTCTTCATGACACCAGGCCTATAAATTCTTCTACCACAAACTTGATATATCTAAAACCAAATTCATGGTTTCATCAAACACAGTTCTCCCCAGTATTTTCTATTTTATTAAATAGTGCTGCCATTAACACCATCACACAGCAGAAATAACTATTCTTTTGTAATTCATCATCATGGCTGGGTATAATAACACATTTCAGACCCTGTCCCAAAACAGCAAAGACAACAACAAAACAAGAACAACAAAACCCAACAATGAAATTTATCACCACTGGGCTGGGAATTTAGCTCAAGTGGTACCACACCAACCTTGGACACACAAGGGCCTGAGTTTGATCCCCAGTACCACAAAAAACATTTAAAAAATAATAAATAAAAATTTATCACCATTCATAATGTTTTTGTTTGTTTGTTGCTCTGTTCTGGGGATTGAACTCAGGGAATCTGCACTGAGCTACAACCTTGTGTGCCACCACATTCAACTATAACTATAACATCAGGTTTTTTTTTTTTTAATTTTGAGAGAGAGTCTCATAAACTCACTAAGCTGCCCAGGCTGGGCTAAAACTTGTGATCCACCTGAGATTACAGATGTGTACCCAGCTACTGTAGAGTTTTACCTAGCAAACATTCGTTAATGTTTGCTACCCAACTAGTTTGTGCTAGTGACCACCCTTACCACTGTAATATCTTCCCAACTGGCCCTTGTCACCCATGCTTACCCAACCTGCCAAAGTCTCCATCTTGTTCATCCTTACTTTCTGCTTTTCAACCACACCATTCTTCTTTTCATTTCCCATACTCCTTCTATGTGCAGAATGTTTCTATTTACTTTGAGGCTCCATTTATATCAGTGAAAAGACAGCCATCATTTTGCTGTGAATGGATCTTAAATCTAAGAAGGATGGAGTAGGAAAAACATACAAAAAGCAAACACAAAAGTAAATAAGCGAGACAAATATCAGCTGTTTATCATCATTAACTGATATGCTGAGAATGAGTTGAAACTCATATAAAGCGATAGAAAACTTCTCTATTGGATTGTCAGAGTGACAGGATTTTGTATAATTGGATCTTAGGTAGAGGTAACAACCATATAGGGAATGTGGGGAGGAGCATTCAGCAAAAGGAACGGGGAATGCAAATACACTAACATAGGAATAAGCTTGACTTATTGGACCAGTGATAGATGTGGTGAGAAAAAAACAGAGAAAAGTGTAATGTATGCTGTTCTCCCTGTGTAGAGTGGCTGCAGTCCTTCTGATGGAAGTTATCCCTCCCTGTTTTTGATGTTGCTTTCTCAGCTCTCTCTTGATCCGGCAGATTTCATCAGGTTCCTCACATACTTGCGACATGCACCTTAGTTTATGTATAACGCATATCACAGTTGTTGTTTAGTAATATCAGTCTTCCTGATGACTTGATTACTTTGTCCATTTCCTTCCTGAGAATTTGTTACCTAAAGTCCTGTACCTGTGTGTGTTGCTCAATATGGTTTTTCCTAGTGCTTGTTCCATGCTTGTTTCTGCAGTATTGAGTATTGAAACCTAAGCCTCACACCAGCACTCTACCACTGATCTCTACTTCCAATCTCCCAGTTCTTAACACGGATAAGATAGTCAATTTGCTAAAGTGGAGTTGTTGGGTCAAAGGGTTAAGCCCTTTACATTTCAGTAGATATTGCCAAATTATTTTCTCTAAAATATGTATGGCTCTGTATTTCCACCATTTGTACATAAAAGCACCCATCTCCCTTCATCTCCACCAGTCCTACCTATTAGCATTTTGTTTGATTTTACCACTCCAGTAAATGGTCATTTGTACTTTTTCTACTTGAACGCCTACATTTTAGACAAGACTATTACATTAAGTTTAGGTACGTAGCAGAATTCTTAGACCTAAGGTAAATTAGTTTATTTGGAAATGCTTCCTTCCCATCTAAGTCTCCATTTGCATGTGGCATGTTGTATATCTTTTATTTTTTGGAAACTTCTGTGCTGTAAACTATATGCTAATTTGATAGTCATATTCTATATGGCCAAAAGATATTGTGTATCAGTAAAGGCAAATGTGTTCTATGTCTCCAAATAAGAATGCAACAAGTTGAAAGGAGAATCTGAAAAAGAGACAAGCTGAAGTTAGAACTGGTCAGTCAACTAAGAAAGGAGTGACATGCTATGATCTCGTGATATAAAAGATCTTAAGCAGAGTATCTGGGCTTATGACAGCACCTAAGCACTTTGTGAAGTCAGTAGTTCTTCAGTGTTCAGGCAAGCTTACAGAAGAAGTGAAATTAGAAAGAGAAGATACTCTTTGATAGTGTGACAAAATAGGCCCCAAATCTGATAAAAATTTAATTGATGAGATGAGAAAATGTATCTAAAACCAAGGACCTCTGTGTCTTATACATCTGTGAAAGCGTAGACTTGGATGTGTGCAAATGCAAACCAATAGACTGTCACTTTTATAGCAAGGAAGTATCTTGTAAGAAACATTACTTGTCTTGTAAGGAGGGCCCTAGGAGACATTGGAGCAAAAGCTACACTTTCAGTGCCTTCACCCATAATTAAAAGGCCAGAAAGAAGTGCCAGCCTTATTGTGAACTTGGAAATAAGGCAGATAGAGGAGCAGCTGTCTCAGATATCTGAGAGATCTCAGGGTATGAATAAGGAAGCTACAGGTGAATCTCTATTATCCTAGACTAATAATGGGCTTAAAGTCAAATTCCTACAGATTGGGTGCAGAAGATGAATGGAAGGGTAGTCTATTGCCTAAGGACCAAGACAAGTGTGAAACAATTTATGTGAAAAATTAGGGAAAGAAATCAGAGAAAAATGAGGTAGGATCTAACAGTGCCAAGACCCAGAGATTCATTACCGGCTGCCTATTTACCCTAAATAATTTAGACATTCCTATCATCCCATCTTTACTATGTGTCATAGTAATTTAACAGTTAAGTTGTTCATGGTTTTGGATTTAACTCTCTCCTGCACTAAAAAGTGTATGGGAACAGATAATTTCTTTAGAAACATTAAGTCCTAGGATACTGATTAGATGCCTGGAATACTGAGTATGTATTAAGTTTGGGTAGTCTTTCATTTCCTTGTTGTCCAGGAAGGATTTCACTGTCCATTTTCTAGTGCATTACAGTCTAGGCTGGTTTTCAGGGCTTAAGTTGATATGGACTTTTTTCTTGGCAGAATATCTTACTATTAAATAAATCTCACTTCCAGCAAGTCAGATAAGGCTCCCTACATTTTCCAATTTTGTTTCACCTCATTGTTTGTTACTCATGACACTAAATAATACCTCTTCCAGTGTGACACTTTGAAAAAAGCACAATTATAAGCTCTTCTGTCTCCATATATTACCACTGATTTGAATCTTCACAATGCACTTGTGCTGCTCACTGTCTGTTCTACTCTGGATAAATGTTTGCAAACATAGCACCCCTAGATTAGAATAAGAAGCCTTGTGACTATCTTTGAAATTATGAGAAGAATAATCTTTATTTCACATGTTTTTGTCCACAATCAGAAATGATAGTTAATTCTTTTTGGTGCTTTAAAAATTGCCAGCAGCAATACAACAACAATAAGAATGGCAATAACAACACATCTTATCAAATCACCAAGGATTTCACTTTCCTGCTTTTTGTTTATGAAGACAAATATAATCTTCCTACCATGCATTCTATTCAAATGAAGCTAATGTAATTTTTAGGGTATTCTGGTAATAAAAATATTTCACAGGTAAGAACTAGTTTTTAAACAGGGAATTAAGAGACAACATCTTCAGGTAGGAAAAAAAATCAGATCTCTAAAAATGATAGCATATTGTTAAAGCATAAAAAGTGGCCAATTGCTGAACAAAGCCTGCTGCTTTATAGACAATTTAGTTGGCAGTCCTATACTGGTTGTGCATCTTGGTGTCCAGATGGTCAAAATGCCTAGATGTCTTGGAATCACAGGTGGTATTGAGATGCTGATTCTGCATAGGAGACTGTGGGTGGGCGCTCACCTGCCTCAGCAAGCAGGATCTCTGAATTGACCTTGCCAAGCCATACAACCCTCACCATCCACATGTAGGTGGTGGTTGATGATGTTAATTTAAGGGAGCCCTGGGTATGGAAAAAGGCAGGCACATAAAGGGGCATTTACCTTCCCTCCTCTGAGATAATGTTTCTCAAGGTGTGGTCCATGCACTGTCTGAACTGAGATCATCTGAGTGCCTTTTAAAACTGCTTAGTGGGCCCTGCCCTTGATTTAATCTCTAGAGTTTGGGTGTCTTCATTTTTTTTTCCTGTGGTGTTTGAGATTGAACCCAGGGCTTTGTGTGTGCTATGCATGTGTTGTACCACTGAACTACATCCTTATCCTTGAACATCTTCATTTTTAAACAAATTCTCTGGATAATTCTTCTGAACACCACATTTAAAAACCATTGATTTCGGGCCGGAGGGTTAGCTCAGTGGTTCCGGCGCCTGCCTTGCAAGCTCAAGGTCCTGAGTTCTATCCCTGGAAACCACATACAATGCTGGGCGTGGAGACTCATGCCCACCAACAATCAACACCGCATACCACAATGCCGGGCATGGTGGCACACGCCTGTCATCCCAGCACTCGGAAGGCAGAGACAGGAGGATTGCTGAGTTCGCGGTGCCTTGCCTGGGCACCATAGTGAGCTCAGGGCCAGCCTGAACTACAAAGCGAGACCCTGTCTCAAAAAAAAAAAAACCCATTGATTTGACATTAATGGGATGAGACTTAAACAGATACACAAATTGCCTATCTCTCCATGTGTACACTACTTGATGGCAGTAATCTTATGGCTAACCACATAGCTTTCTCTCTCCTCCAGTGGTGCTTCCGAAAAAGTAAATTCTCTCAATATATATACAGTACAACATAGTGTAAATAAATTAACTGTAGTTTTAAAATCATGCCTCAAAATCACTTTTTTTTTTTTTGAGACAGGGTCTCACTTTGTAGTTCAGGCTGGTCCTAAGCTCATTATGTAGCCTGGGCAAGCCTTGAACTCAGCAATCCTGCTCTGCATCCTGAGTTCTGGGATTACAGGTGTGAACCACTACCCCAGGCACTGTGGTATGTGGTACTGATTGCTGGTGGGTGTGAGTCACCATGCCCAGTATTGTTGTACGTGGTTACTGGGGATCGAACTCAGGACCTTGTGCTTGCTAGGTAAGCACCGGAACCACTGAGCTAAATCTCTGACCACACAATCACACTCTTTTTTTTTTTTAGTTTAGTTATATCTTTATTGGTACATTATATATACACATCATGATCATACTTAATATTTGGAATTTGTACCAGTATATGACTTGATTTAATTCTTGTTTTTTCCCATTCCCCTACCCCCACCCCTAAATACATAAGCTTTCTTTCCCTTTTTTATAACCATCACATTTTTCTTTTCCCTTCATTACTCACCCCTCTACCACATTTCCATTTGAATATTTTGTATTTCACAATATCCATCATACATTCTAGAACTCATTAACATCTTCAGTTTCTCATACCAGAGAACAGATACAATATGTGACATCTGTGACCTATTTATTTCACTTATGAGTATGTCCTGATGGTATGTCCATTTGAATATAAATGACTCAAACTTACCATTCTTTAAGGCAGAGTAATACTCCATTTTCTAGAAAAAACACATCTTCTTTATCCAGTCTCCAGTTGATGGGCATTTGGATTGTTTCCAAGACTGAGCTATCACAAACTGAGCTGCTATGAACATGGGTGCACCAAGACTGAGCTATCGCAAACTGAGCTGCTATGAACATTGGTGCACATATGTCACTACACAATCACACTCTTGAAAGGGGACTGCTAGAACTATTTCAGAAAGTGGCAAGAACAATGGGATAAATAAGTGTTCAAAGCAATGCAGTATTTAGAGGATGGTTAATGGTGATGTTTTTTGTTGAAATAAATTTTTAAAATTTAAATATTCATCAGATATTTTGATTATTCCTTGTATATACCCTCTTGCAAACTGGGACGACACAGATAAAATAATTTCTAGATCTCAGCTTTTAAGAAGATGTTAAAAATATGTAATAGAAGCACTAGTCTAAAAGTCAAAGTACTTGAATTACATAAAATAGAATCAAAGATAAGTACTATGCAGATTGTTTTTAACGTGGAAAACTTAATTTTAAATATTGTAATCAAAGTTTTTTTAAAACACTTAGATAAATAAGTTCTTAGGTTATTCAAGCAAAAATACATAAAACATCACTAGTATATAATAAAATCACTTCCTTATGCTAAGAACTTACTGTTTTAGGCATGACAGTCATCATTTTGCATTTATCTTCTCATTTAATGTTTAAGATTCTATATCTAGGTACTGAGTACCTGTTGTAAAACTAGGGAGGTTAAGTTACACATTCACCATCATACTAGTGATGTGTTGGCAGCAAAGACCAAGCTCAGGTGTATGACTCCAAAGTCTGAGCCCTTGAGCACAGTTCATGTCCTGTGTCTCCATTTTCTTGCTTTTTATTCCAGTTAGTTCTATGTTAGGGTATTCACTTCTTGCCAGTACTTTACAACATTTTTCAGGGCCTTTTTTCATTTATCATTCAGCTTCCAGGTATTCCTTAAAATACCTTCCACAACCATTCATTTTCTCACAGAGAACCCCTTTCCATCTGCATGTGATAGATGAGGCTAATTAGCTTTCTGCTTCTTGTGATCTCTTTTTAAAAGGGTCTAATTCTAAGCCTTAAGAGGTCTTCCCTTATTAGATAGCAATCTCCACTTCCTAATGCTACAACTTCAGGATTTCGACATGTGAATCTGGGGAGAAGAGTAACAGACGTTTTTACCATAGCACTAGGGAGAGCAGTTAAGTGGCATCCCTGTTTATAATTATAACAAAGTGAATTATGGGAAAGAACATGTGCAATAGATACAACTGGCATGACTCAGCATCCTGTCAATCATGTTGCTGGTCAACTTCTAGAAAACCCAATGAAAAGTGCCCTAGACTCAGAGCAACATTTTAAACTCTCAAACCCAATATATTCATTGCCCTTGCCATTGTTGTTTCAGCTCACTCTGAGAGTACCATCTCCTAATTAAATTTCATTAAACTTTGCCCCTTTCTCCTTACCATCACATGCCACATCCAGTTATTTGTTTATTGTGCACAAGAATCTACCTAGAAACCCATCAAGGACCCTATCACCCATGGCAACAGCATGCAGCACGTGGAAAATATGTAGCCTTGTTGACCCTGTTCAACCTTCTGAAACATTGGGCACTGTGAGGATCCAAACAAAGATTGCTGAGCTCCACCAGGTAAGAGTAAATGCACACTATTAAGTAGATGAAGATCAGAATCTCAGCTCTGTTATTGATGTGTTCCTATAGTTTTAGACTGTGGACAAAAAAATTTCAAACATCTTCCTTCCCCAGAGGTTGATTCTCCTGCAGGAAGCTGCTTGTTAAAGTGAAAACAAATCAGAATGAAAAGTCATTTGGCCAGGCCAGCTTTTCAAGAGATCCTGGAGTGGTGAGCCTAGGCCTTGCCAACATGTCCTTCAAAACTCAACTGAGTCATTTTTCACATGGGATACACCAAATGGGAAGAGGGCAGAGGCTGACAGTGTTCCTCTTCTTCTCCTCTCTCTGTTGGAAATGCAAGAGGGGAATGCATGTTTTTCTTTAAAGTCCTAGGATACACCCCCTCCCCAACATATTGGGCAGAAGCACAGAGGACACTGAAGTTCCCAACATTCTCACTTCTTTCTACAAGGAAAGCTGGTGATGGCCTGTGGTGGCATACTAGTTTCTGATTAGGCAGCAGTCTAATTAGCCCTGCTTAATTTTTCTATACTGTTTCAAAAATATCATTGTAATTACCAGACAGAACCACATGTACATAAAAGAGGGAAAAGATAAGCATAAGTACAATTTGGAATTTAAGGATATAATCTAAAACCTATTATCCTTTAACTATGACCTAGTAATTTCAGGGGTTTTTTTTCTTTTTTTGATGTTGTTGTTTTGAGACAGTGTTTCACTTTGTAGTTCAGGCTGGCCCTGAGCTCACTGTCTAGCCCAGGGAAGCCTCAAACTCAGTAATCCTCCTGCCTCTGCCTCCTGAGTGGTTGGATTACAAGCGTAAGCCACCACGACCAGCACTGTAGTATGTGGTACTGATTGCTGGTGGGCATGAGTCAACATGCCCGGTATTGTTGAATGTGGTTACCAGGGATCGAACTCAGGACCTTGAGCTTGCTAAGCAAGTACTGGAACCACTGAGCTGAGTCTCTGGTCTCTAGAGGTTATTTTTGTTTGTTTTTGGGGTTTTTTTTTACAATGTTTCATTTGAAGAACTAGTTGTTATTAAACAATAAAAATGAAGCAGAATATAGTGTTTTATATGTAGATATACAAATATATAGATGTATGAACATGTACATAAATTACCTGCTCATGACAGAATGTACATATCTACGTGGATGCTTATCCCATACCCTGACAAAAAAAATTTATTACTGTCTGTTACAAGCTTTAAGGAAAGAGGTTTAGGCCCTGTGTGTTGCCATTGAGCTACCTCTCATATGTAATTTGCTCATTAAACATATATGCAGGCTTCTTTATAGTGCTATAGTTGTCACATCTACATAATATATTTGATGAAAAGACAAAGAACTTCTTTTCCTTTTGAATTAGAACTTCAAAAATGCTAATTCACCTTTAGAAGCAAAAGCACTGATCAAAAGATGCAGTAAGATACTCATTAACACTGAACAACAAAAAACCTATTGTAATTATGGTGAGCAATAAGTGCTAGTGGTGGGTACAGGAACTATGCAATGAGCTTTACAAGTCATAAGTCCACCAAAGCACAGCCTGACAAACAGCCAGACCTACCCAGGGTCTCCTGCAGTTATCCAACTTCCTAAGAATGTTGTGCAAATTAGTTTCTGAGAAGCATATTTTTAAGATTGTGTGAGTAGATAAGGAGCAAAACAAAGTCTTCATTATATGTGTAATAAACACACAGTATTGATCAGATATTGTTCTAGGTATTTGATACAGATTAGCTAATCTAGTCTTGATAACCAACCTTTAAATTAGAAGTTACTGTTATCCTTGTAGTAGAGGTGGAAAACTGAGGCATGCAGAAATTAAATAAATTCCCTGAGGACTCAGCTAACACTTGAATACAGGCAATGTTGATGCTAACGCCCATGCATACAACTACTTCAGCTTATTCCCTGTAGCTTGAGCACATAACATCAGATAATGTCATTATTCTAGTGATCACTTCTAGTGAGTATTTCTAGTCCTATTGCTTATTTAACCTAAAGCAAATTATTGCGTCTTGTTGGTCCTTATAGTCACTCTCTTTAAAAAGATGCTTGCTTAACTGCATGGTACTGGCAAAGTAACAGACCCGAGGACCAGTGGAATAGATTAGAAGACCCAGAAACAACTCCAGATACACTAAGCCACTTTATCTTTGACAAAGGAGCCAAACATCCCCAATGGAAGAAAGACAGCCTCTTTAACAAATGTTGCTGGAAAAACTGGGCTCTAGCCTGCCAAAAGCTAAAGCTAGACCTA
>PVIC010005829.1:0-56416 GCA_004025085.1 Thryonomys swinderianus
CACTCTTCTGATAATTGCCTTAAGTTAGTGGCATTTTATACCTAGTTTTAGAATATGAAGGCAATTGGCGATGGATTCTAGAGCCAAGTGTGAGAGGGAAAATGTGGAACATATTATTTCTGCCTTGCAGACCCATGATAGAACTCATTAAATGTACATTTTTGTGAAGTAGGGGGTGAGGGTAAGGATTAGAACAAAATTCAGGTCTGAGCCTTAAGATTTCAGCAGAATGTGTTTCATGGCATATGTGTGTTTGAATGTTTGTCTGTGTTATTGTATTTACCTTCAAATAAATCCTGAAGGGTTGTGGGGTGGTGGTGTGTGTGTGTGTGTGTGTGTGTGTGTGTGTGTGTGTGTGTGTGTGTGTGTTTCTGTGGAGATGTACTTTTAGTAATGTGTTTCTAGAACTTAAAGCCACATGATTTCAGGGAAGAAGAGGAGGTAAAGGGTGTAAATATTGGTGAAGGACTTTCTTTAATTGCTATTCAGTGTGTAGACCACAGGAATATTATACTATTTTACACAGGTTTAAAATGGCATAGTGAATCTTTGTGCAGTGGCAGTATCATAGCCCATGAGGTTTACCCGAGGTGCGATTATTGCTAAAATGGCATAGTGTGTACTTGAAAAATCACTTTTTATATTTGTAAATTAGAACTATTGTCATGCTTTCCTGCATAGAAAAGTAGAGCTATATACATAAAGTACATAGAAAATATTTTATAAACTTGAATTTATTTAATCAAACAGTGGCTAATGGTTTAGACTCTCTATCTGAAATCAGAATAATTATGAGTTGACATTCTGAAAATTGAGTGTTTTGATTTTTTTCAGTGTGAGTCACTTAGTCTTATGACATTGCTTATAAAATCTTGGCCCATGTCCCACTGTATTATGCTAAAGTTACAGTGACTTCCTATAACAATTTTCAAATCAAGAAAGTAAGCTTCCTTGTGACAATCAACATATATTATACCTATGTTCATTTATAAGGTGTTGTTTATTCAGATTCTCACCTATAACAATAGAATGTAAGACCAAGTCATTAATCTAGAAAAACTGGACAAAGTTAGAAAAAAAATAATGCTCTTCAAGTCACTGGTGAACTCCTAAGCCATGCCAACTTGAGGGCCCTGAACAGTGATAGAAACTAAATATTTCTAGAAGAATCTGAAATTTTGTTAATTATATTTACTTTTAAGTCATTTGGTCATTTCATACTGGTGCTGTGGCCCAAAATATTCAAACAGTCAGAATCCAGGAGAAACATACTGCTTATAGTAATTTTGTAAAACTAGGTGACAACACACCAGAGAAACACAGTGACCAGAGACTGGTCCTTCTCACATAGAAAGCAGTTCCAGTTGGATGTGCGTCTCATACTACATTTGTTTGCTACTATTTTAATGATCAATTTTGAATGATAAGGCAATTTCCTTTGTTAGTGCATCACACAAGCCTCCAAATTAGTCCTTGTAAATTTTAATATACCATGTCCTGAATGAAATAAGAAGGTATAAAACATTATCAAAATAAGACTAACTAGGGCCGGAGATTTAGTTCAGTAGTTCCAGTACCTGCCTAACAAGCGCAAGGTCCCTGGTTCGATCCCGGTAACCACATTCAACAATACTAAGTGTGGTGACTCACGCCCACCAGCAATCAGTACCACATACTACAAATGCCAGGCTTGGTGGCTCAAGTTTGTAATCCCAGCACTCACGAGGCAGAGGCAGGAAGATTGCTATGAGTTCAAGGTTTGCTTGGGCTACATAGTGAGCTCAGGGCCAGCCTGAACTACAAAGCGAGACCCTGTCTCAAAAATTAAAAAATAAGACTAAATAATACAAAGCCTAAATGCAAAAGCAAGAACAATAGAAATAGATCCTTAAATAATCTAGAAATTATAGTAATTGACATTTACTAAAAGATTCTTGGGAATCATGTAAAACAGTAACAGTAATGTATGACTTTTCAGGTATAGAAATGTATTAGATAAAGGATCAAATGGAAATTTAAAATGTAAAAATATAATAAATGAAATTAACCCAGAAGTTTAACAATAGATTAAGTGTAACTGAAGACCATACGGGTGAATGGAAAGAAAACAAATACAAAATTTTTACCTTGACCAAGTATATTCAAAGAAGAGAGATGATATAAATGTACTTATGTCAGAGAAATAGATACAGTAGACATTAAATTCATATTACTATAAATAAAAAGATCATAAATAACAGTGATTAACTCCTCAGGGAGATGTTTGTGAATTTGTAAACATCATCTTTTAAGAAATTTCGAAGGGCATATCATGAGCTACATACATGTCGAGTTAAAAGCCTAGAGATTTTACTAACAAACTAGAAACAACAACAGACGCTTCCACTTTGATCAACTTTAACATTCTTTTCCCTTATATGAGAACCCAAGTTACAAATAAGATAAAAATAAAAGACAGATACTAGGAAATAGGCAGACCTTCCTCAAATGGGAAGAGGATACAGAGATGGAGAGAGCGGGTGGGGAGGGGAAGGAAGGGGGCAGAAAGCAATGAAGATGTGTTATGGACACGCACCAACTCCACACGGGGAGTGCAGACAGTATCTACGACACAGTGCACTAATACAAAAGCAAATTCCCCATATAATCTGTGAATAAAGTATAGAAGTTATGAAAATTAAGCTGAATTATAATATAAAAGATTTTATTACACAGGATATGACAAGTCACAGCTGTGAAAAATTACAGTCAAATACATGTATTACAAAAGAGTAAAAACTGAAAATCAATGATATATCAAAATAACATTTAATGAAGTTAAAATAAAGTCTGAAGGGAACAGAAATGGAATAATAAAGAGAAGAAAAAGTGTAATGACATATAGGACAAACTTATAAAGAAAAATTCAAGAATAAGAGATTGTTTTTTTACCATCTCTTAGGATTCTCATAGGCTTAACAAGATTAATCAGTAAAAAACGGAATCAGGAAAAAGGTACTGCTCTTTAAGATATGACATTGAATTTGAATATTATATAAAAAATGCACAAATTCTAGAAAAGCCCCATTTTACCAAGTCTGATCCAAGGGGAGATAGTTTGATGTGATATGTAAAACTTCCTCATCAAGGTTTATACACTTCACAACTCATTTTTCAATTAAAGTCAAATTAATATCAATGTCACTAAAACTGTGAAGGAAAAGAGGAAAAAGTCTCAACTTCTTTCTATAGTTTCAATGCGTCTTTGATGTAAAGGCCTAAAGGGACATCATAAGAAAGAAAAATTGTATGGCAATGTACAATGCAAAACCACAACATAATTACTAGGAGGTTGAATTCAGTGATCATGTGGAGGGGAACGGGAAGGGAAAGAACAGAGATACAGGTAGAGGGAGAAATCACACAGGCCTGGATTTGTTCTTACAGTATGCAACTCTACTGAAGTCGTATATTGGTTCTAATAGATTTATTCAGAGTTTTACAGGTTTCCGTTTACAAGTTCACATCATCTGCAAACTATAATATCTTGACTTCCTCCACTCCAAATTGAATGTGCTTTCTTTCTCCTACTGGATGGCTTTCTCTGGAATTTCCATCAGTGCGCCAAATATGACTAGTGAAAATAGGAATATTTATCTTGCTCCGGATCTTAAAAGGAAAGCTTTTAGCTTTATCCCATCTGATATGATGTTGACTGGTGGATTGTTATGTATGGCTATTGTCATATTGAGACATAATCTTTCTATAGTAATTTTATTCAGTACTTTTAGTGGGAAAAGGATACGGAATATTACCAAGTGATTTTTCTGTATCGACTGAGATAATAATTTAATCTTTCCTTTCATTGATAGTCTGTTATGCTTATTGATTCACATATTTTGAAACATCCAATCATCCCAGCCAGGTTAAATCTTATTTAATCATGGTAAATGACCTTTCAGATGTGCTGGTGGCTTCGATTAGCTAGGCTTTACTTTTTTTTTTTTTGAGGATATTTGTACCTATGCTAAGTAAGTCATTTTAACCATAAAAATTCATTAGAATATAGAATGGCTGCTGTCTCAGAATTAGCCAGTGACAAACGCTGGCGAGGCTGGGGAGAAAAAGGAACCTTTCTCTGCTATTGGTGGGAATGTAGACTGGTACAACCATTATGGACATCAGTGTGGAGATTCCTAAAAAACTTGGATTAGAGGTCCCACTTGACCCTGCTATTCCCTTGCTAGGAATGTACTCGGAAGTATAAAAAGATTCATGTCATAGTGACATATATGCACCCATGTTCATAGCAGCTCAGTTTGTGATAGCTAAATCTTGGAAACAATCCAAAGGTACATCAACTGGAGACTGGATAAAGATGTGGTTTTTCTATAAAACAGAGTATTACTCTGCCTTAAAGAATGATAAGTGTGAGTCAGTTGTACTCAAATGGATGTACTTTCAGGACAGACTCATAAGTGAAATAAATAAGTCACAGATATGCAAATATCATATCTTTCTCTGGTATGAGAAACCAAAGATATAAATGAACTCTAGAATATATGATAGGTGTTATGAAATAGAAAATATTGAAATGGAAATGCAGTGTTGGGATAAATAGCAAGGGGAAGAAAAAATATGGTAATAAAAAAGGGAAACAAAGCTTATGTACCTAGGGGGCAGGAGGTGTAGGGTGGGTGGGAGAATAGGAAAAATACGAATTAAGCTGTGTCATATGCTGGTACAAATTCACTATTGTGTGTGATCCTGATGTGTGTGTGTGTGTGTGTGTAATGTACCAGTAAACATTCACATCTTTTAAAAAATTACTTAGCTGTAATGATATAGGCACACATTCATGAAAGCTATATATTCATTTAAACAAACTGAAGTAAGCAGAGCCATAACTTTCATACCCCTTTGCCATATGTATATTAGCTTAAATGCTTATTTTTGTTTCTATTTCCTTTGTGTATTTGGCACCTGTAAGTATAAGAATTTAGTTTGATTTATTTTCCTTTGTTAAAATTCTTCTAACAGTACCTTCCAGAAGTCAGCGCTAGAGAAGTATGCCACAACTTGCTCACCCAGCATTTCTCTAAATAGAAAAGGGAAGTTTATGTACTCCGTTTTCTCTCTCGAGTCAGTAATTTATCTCTTCAAGGGCGAGGGCACATTTACCAAGTGCTGACTTAAATTAAATATTAATATTGACTTACTCCAAAAAAGGAAGTATGCCCCACTTTATAAGGAAAGAGAAATATTTCAAACCTCCATTGAACTTTCAAGATCTTGAAGTAAATTTGTAAATTGAAAATGTAGGATTTCATGTCAAAGTTTCTGTTTTGTGATGCGAATTCAATTTTAAGTAAAATACTATGTATCATAGATATTTATCTATCATATTTATTGGTAAAAGGATTATTTTATCATACTTTAAAAATTGTACCCTTGGGCTGGAGGGTTAGCTCAGTGGTTCCGGCGCCTGCCTCGCAAGCGCAAGGGTCCTGAGTTCGATCCCCGGTAACCACATAGGATGCTGGGTGTGGAGACTCACACCCACCAGCAATCAATACCACATACCACAGTGCCGGGCGTGGTGGCTCACGCCTGTAATCCCAGGACTCGGGAGGCAGAGGCAGGAGGATGGCTGAGTTCGAGGCTTGCCTGGGCTACATAGTGAGTTCAGGGCCAGCCTGAACTACAAAGCGAGACCCTGTCTCAAAAAAAAAAAAAAAACACATTTTACATGATTTGTCTGGAAGTCAGAATACAGAGATATCGATTCAGATTACATCATCTTACCAAAGAAGCAGCAAGTATTCATAGTGGAAATAATTTAAAAGCACAAAAACCTAGTTTCAGAAGATAAAGATTGTGAGCAGACCTATGATTTCTTTATTAAAAATATATATTGCTGTTCAATATTTTATATCAATGATATCTATTGAGATTAGCAACGTATCCCATTATAGTTCGTTTACAAAAATAGTATATTCCAGATTGGTTCATTAGTTTATTATGTAATTCCATCATCGGGTTCAAGAATCAGGAACACTTTTGAGTGTTACCTACTCAAATGGCACTGAACAGTACAAGCGCCTTATCCTGACTCTCCATGAATGTGGTTAATTCATTGATTCCTATTTGAAATGTATCATCGATTTTCCTCCTGTTATCTCTACCTAATCTTTGTATTGCAAGACAAATGACATTAATTTGAAACCCAGTCATATTTAATATGCTTAGAATATGAAGGCAAATACAATTTTTAATTTGTCTGGGGTTCTGAAAGAAAAATGAAAATACAGGCAGATGAGTACTTGTGACCAGTGGCTGCTACTAAGGTCCCACTAAGTATAGAGGAATTTTGTGTAGAGTGTGGCCCAAGATACAGACATAATTACTTGGGTTTTTTTCCTTCAAGTTTTAGGTAGTTGCTTTTTTTTTTTTTTAATTTTTTGAGACAGGGTCTCGCTTTGTAGTTCAGGCTGTCTCTGAGCTCACTATGTAGCCCAGGCAAGCCTCGAACTCAGCCATCCTCCTGCCTCTGCCTCCCGAGTGCTGGGATGACAGGCGTGAGCCACCACGCCCATCTTAGGTAGTTGCTTTTAGTTTGGACAGTTACATAGTGCTGCAGTTTGGTTGCAGTTTGCGCGTGTCCTCCAATCGTTCCCACGTTGCAGTGTTATCCCCACTGTGAGGTATTCAGTGTACAGAAACGTCCTCCGACTGTGGTGTGTAGAGGTGGGGCCTCTTGAGCAGAGTGGGGTCAGATGATGCCGTCCGAGGGAAGCCCCTGTGGGTGAATGCTGCTGGCTTGTAACGAATGAGAGAGGGCTCAGAAGCGAGGCACACGCTGCTAGTCCTGTCTTTCTTCACGCAGTGTCCTGGGCAGCCTTGGAACTCTGTCCACAAGGAGGCTATCAGCAGGTGAAAGCCTTCAACCTCAGACACCCAGAACATACTCTACAATCGACCTCTTCATGCTAAGACCTATCCCCATCTCTGCACTGCATTATCAGAAACAGAAAATAGACTACAAGGTATCATGATTTCTTTTGATCTTTGTGTTTTTTTTTTCCTATCGGATCCACAGTATTTATCCTGTTTTACAACACATATTCAAAGTAAAGTATACAAGGCTGAGGGGGAGGCTCAGGAGTGCCGTGCTTGTCTTGGATGTGTAAGGTCCTAGTCTGATCTCTCGCTTCGGTAACAAACACAACCAAATAAACCAAAAAGCACAGGACACAACAATTTAGAGCACTATTTGCTGCAACTGAATCCTTCTAGCTTTAATGAATGGTCTAGTGCTCTCAGAGAGAAATGCTGGACTGTCCCTTCTTCATTTCCTCCTCTTGCTTCTCTTTCTTCTTTCTCTTCACTCAGCGCCACTGCAGATTGAACAGATCTGCACTAAGATTTGCACTAAGCTATATCCTCTCTTTAGTTTTTTGTTTTGTTTTGTTTTTGAGGAGCGGAGCTCTCTATGAGTTGTTAAGTTGCCTATGCTAGACTGAAGCTTGAGGTTCTCCTGCCTCAGCATCCCAGAAGGCTTGGATTACAGGCTTGTAGCACTATTCCCAGCAAAAAAATATTTATGCTTGTCTGCAAGAAACCATCTTTCTCTAAAACCAAGGGACACAGTTTATTTTTTTTCTCTCTGTATAGAGTGAAATCTAATTACAGGTTATTGTCTATTGCCCTGATCTTAATCATTTTCTGCTAATTATTTTGTGATTATTTGGATCAAGAATGTGAAGACCCTAATTTCCCATGCCAGCTTTACTTTCTGATTGGGGCTCTTCTTTCTGTTGACTTTTACTACTTTATAATAAAATGTCCTTTTCACAAATAAAGAGAAAATATCAGTATATTTTTCAGTGCAATATTTAATACATTATTATATATGAAGAGATTTCTGTCCTTACTATTTCATAAAAATATCTTGTAGCCTTCAAAATGCCAGTGCCTGGCAGCTATGAACGCCTGACTTTGTTGAACAGTCTAACTCTGAGAAAATACCAGGAGTATGTGAGCAATTGACCTTTAAAACAGTTTTGTCTTCTATTACAATTTTTAAGTCTTCGTGGCTAAATGCTCGAAAGGATTTGTATTGCATATTATCGTAAAGGTAATACTTTACAAATTGTCAAATACTGTTACATTTTGTGTGTATCAAGATATTAAAGTTAAGCTGTAAATTCTTGAATGTTCTGACAGTTACATCATCACCTAATTATCACTCAGGACCTATAGGGTTTCTTTCTCTTTCTCACATTACTTCTTGCTGTGATCAATAGTACTAGGGATAAAAGCAAATCGGCCAAATTCTATGCCTTACATTTCTTTTGCTTTCTCCATAATGCTGATTAAGGATGCATCCTTCCAGAAAAACCAGTTACTTTCCTTCTCTCTCTCCTAGGTTCCTTGTCAGCCAAATGAAGGGTCTTCGAGTAACAGGCTTTTGAGTTTCCTTCCATTGGTCTCTTGTAGGGGTTTTCAGCGGGGTGATGTTATCCCCAGGGATGTGCAAATTGCTTTCTTCAGAGGTGGCATCTTATATATTATAGTACTTTGTGGCTCTCCCAAGACCACTGTACATAAGCAGATGTAGAATATTCTATGATACTAAAAGTTCCATGAACACAAGAGAGTTACCAGACAAAGTACATTCCTTAGAAGATATTTGTACTTTGAACGTGGAGAGTATTAGTTGTTTAACTCAGAAGGTATTAATTTTTGAAAGTAGAGAAACACTGCCATACTGGCCTGTGCACCACAATGCATGAATCCTGGCTAAATCATTTTTGCGATTCTTTAAATTCTTTCTCTGTTGATGCCACGCCTTTATATGGTCATACACACAGGAATTCAGGATGCTTTTGATTTCCAATCTTTGTTTACCTGTCAATACTGTATTTTTCAGACTAGTATAGCTGGATTTTAAGGTAGCATTTTAAAAGAGAACAAAAATCTACGCATGATTTGAGTAACTGTAAATATCAAAGAATAATTTCCCCCACTGTGAAATATTAGATACAACTTATACTAATACCAGTGAATACTTTCCCTTGTCGTGTTTGGATCTACCATTTTAGAGGGAGAAATAAGCAGACATCTGCTTAAATTACTTTCATCCAGATAATTTTTAAGTGTCCCTTAGCTTTCTATGGGGCAAGTCAGAACAGAAGGAAACAAAATCCAGCTAGTGACCCCTAGTAAATGCAAGTAGTAATCCAAAAGTAATCGGTTTTGACAAAGACTTACAGAGATTCTGTTCTTGGAGATTTTATACTTTCGACCAGAAAAGCAAATTAATTATTCAAATGACAAAGTTATCAGTGTGGTTCCTGAGCCTGGAAGAAGGAAGATAAGCTGCTCCTGGCTACCAAGCATAAGCTCGCTGTTGGGCTGAGCCCCTGATTGCTGGCAGGAGTCCTCACCTCCTGCGCTCAGGCTGCTTTGCTGATGTTTGCTGACCGAACACTGATTGCTAGCAAGAATCTCTTCCTCTGCATTTGACAGGGGTGGCCTGTCAACTAGTACGATGCTTAAAGAACAGTCAGTTAATTCATTAGTCTGATCTCCTCTTCCATTGGGATGACGATATTATCTACTCATGTACGTACACACGCATGAAGACACACACACACGTACATAAACAATACAAAATACAAGTGCACAATGAGTATTACAGGCAGAATGATTGTCCTTCAGGACATCCTAATGCCCTGACCCTGTGAATGTGTTGTGCTACATGGTAAGGAGAATTAAGGTTATAAACGAAATTAAGGTTGCTTATTAAAATGAAAAGCATTAAATGAAGAGATTATCCCGGGTTCCCTGGTAGACCCAACATCATCACAAGGATCAGTATGTGAGAAAGAGGCGGCACAGCCAGCATTTCAGAGACAACATCATGAGAAAGACTCTGCGACCTGGTGGCTTTGAAGATAAACAAGGGCCTCAAATCCAGGCCTAAGCGCAGACCCTGGGGGATGAAAGGGCGAGAGGAATGATCCCCGATGGAGGCCTCTGGAGGAGCTGCGGGGCCACCAGTGCCTTGTCAGAGCCCAGGGCCACCTGGGGCTGCTGAGTTCCAAAGGCGACAGCAAATGTGTTTTGTTTTAAGCCACTAAATTGAGGGTTATCTGATAGGAGGCTAAGAAAGGGAAATATTCAAGGAGTACTAATGACAAATGATCTGCAAAAATCAGGAACTATTCTTGGGAGCAGAGTTCAGAAGCAGCTTTCTGGAAGCAGGCCCATAGTCTCACCTTTCTAATACATAGCATCAATGTCTTTCCACAATGGGAACATATATACTGAAATCAACTCTATAGCGCAGAAGAAATCCTATGTATGCTTTTCTTATTATTTTTTACTTTAACTTTTTATTTCTTCCATGTGCTATGACTACTCTGAGGGGTAGCACCCAATTTAGTTTTTGTATCATATATTATATGGCCAGTATAATTATTCTGCTTTCAGTATTCTATTTCGAGGTGCTGATGTAATGTAGGCTTAGCCCTTAATTTTTATGGGTTGATAAATTCATTTTATAATAATTTCATTATTATAGGCAGAGCAAAACGCTCTCAGTTGTTTTGTCTTGACCACCCATAGTGATGTTTTGAACCATTAATATCAATGTCTTCATACATCAAAAATGAATATAGGAAGCTTTGTAATTTTTAGACATATTTGTGGTCCTTGAAAAGGTCAATTAGCCAATCTTTCTTTTTAAACTTATAATGCATT
This sequence comes from Thryonomys swinderianus, assembly GCA_004025085.1. Taxonomy (NCBI): domain Eukaryota; kingdom Metazoa; phylum Chordata; class Mammalia; order Rodentia; family Thryonomyidae; genus Thryonomys; species Thryonomys swinderianus. The sequence goes on from PVIC010005829.1 coordinate 10,747, forward strand.
CACTGGTCACAACAATTTAACAGCTTAACAGTTAATAGTGTAATAGTTTCACTATTATTGTCAGGTTTTTCTTGTCAGTTTGTGTTATGTTTTTATTAAATAAGTGTACCAAAACATGAGGCTACTTATTATGGGTACATTTGTTTGGGAAATAGGGTAATTTACATATAATAGTTATAAAACTTCTCTTTCATTTGTCTTCTTATAGATTCATGTTGATGTTGCAGGTTTTATCCACGGAAACATTTATTGCCATTAATCTCTTTATACCTCTACAAATTGACTTATATCAGGCAACCTCCAGGAGACCATATTGTATATCGCTTAAAGCTACATAAAAGCACTGAGATGTAAAAATTCATCTAATGGCAGTTTTTATTTTTTAAATGAAATTACTTTATATGGCTGGAAAAAACCCCAAACACTGCAAAACTCTGGCTTCATTTAGTTTTGGGGGGCCTGTTTATATTGTGCATGGTGAAAGGATCATTTGCAGTTATAACAAACCAAATAGGAAAAGCTGTTATATATAACTGAACTACTGTGTATCCCTCTCATAAGGCTCCCTGTAAAAATGAGAGAATTAAAGCCAGTGCACCCTAAGGCTATCTGTGTACCCATGTTTATTGAGAAACAATTCTTAGTCGCCAAGATATGGAAGCAGCCTAGGTGCTCCTCAAATGGGTGAATAGGTTAAAAAAAATCAGTCTATCTATCTATCTATCTATCTATCTATCTATCTATCTATCTATTATCTATCTTTCTATAGATATGTATGTATGTGTGTGTATCAGCCATAATGAAGAATAAAGTTGTCATTTGCATAACTGATGGAAGTATAGATCATCTTAAGTGAAATAAACCAGAATCAGAAAGATAAGCATTGCATATTTCCCCTAATATGTGGACTGAAATAAAGAAGAAAGAAAGAAAGGGAGGAAGAAAGAAAGGGAGGAAGTAAAAAAAGAAAGAAAACAGAGAGAACACATGATCGTAGAAGTGAGATTATTACTACTCAAAAGTAAGAGAAGAAAACAATGATGAAAGGGTAGAAGGGGGGACATTAGCTGGAATAGACAGCACCAAGATATGTTAGACAGCTGTCTAAAGACATTGAAGTTCAACATCTTGTGGAATAAATGCTTACTAATAAAAATGTGTTCAAATTATGATATATAGCTGCATGTGTTCATGCTGCATGATTGTACAGGATAAATGTAATATGTACATTTTATTGCCAAAATGGTGTTGGACAATTGGTGTGGAAGTCATAAGATTTAAGGCTACATAGCAGTGAATAGATAATAGTATAAATTATTCTCTTTTAGTCAGGAAAAGAGTAAATACAAAGTTTAATTTTAGTATTCTTACATATATTGAAATTTTCAGATGCTAACATGCATCAGTGACAATTTATATTTTTTATGAGAAAGTAGTTAGGATAGTTAAAAACTCTTTTGGATACTGTAGAAAATAAGCAAGAAAATGAAACATTCTTTTAAAAATTTTCTACAGCAATGCTTATAGGTGTACTATAAGCCTTTAAATTAGATATTTATTTAATAATTAATACTTAATATTTCAATGAAGCAAACTGAAATGGACATCTAATCATTCATTGTTAAACTCACTGTCCCTAAAATGAGAACTGGAATCATTAACTATATGTTCAGAACAAATACTATTTCTTTTCTTTCTCTCCTTTCCTTTCCTTTCCTTTCCTTTCCTTTCCTTTCCTTTCCTTTCCTTTCCTTTCCTTTCCTTTCCTTTCCTTTCCTTTCCTTTCCTTTCCTTTCCTTTCCTTTCCTTTCCTTTCCTTTCCTTTCCTTTCTTTTCTTCTGTTTTCTTTTCTTTTCTTTTCTTTTCTTCTCCTTTAATATTTTCAGTGCTGGAGTTCAAACCCAGGTTGACTTTATTTTTGTATCCATTTTTCTGGAGTTATTTTGATTTTGTTTTTACTTTTTTGATCTTTATGTTTTCCGGTACCAGGGGTTAAATTCAGGACCTTGCACTTCCGAGGCAGGCACAGTGCTACTGAGCTAAATTCCTGGCCCATGTCCATGCCTTTTAAGAAATCTTGTCTGCAGAGTTATTAAAATAACCTGATGCTAAGCTTCAATTTAGTGTATTAGAGCAAAAAAAGTGTTATGCAGAGACACAGACAACAAACCCCACTCAAGTTTCTTCTTTCTCTTTCTCATCCCTTTCAAAATTCCTTGAGAATTATATAGCTTCATATTTTTAATATGACTTTTTATTGGTTCACATACTGAACAGCTCTAGAGATAGGAACAAGTTCTTTATTACCGTTCCTGTGTTCAGGTTTGCAAATTTACTCTAGTCAGACTTGATGCAAGAAGAAGAAAAGGAAAGTAATAATGCATTATTTAAATTGGTTCTAAAGCATACCTGAGAAAGGAGAAGTATGTTGTTCACAAAGGGTCTGAAGGAACTCATACGCTTTCACAGGGTTTAGCTTTGTGGCGTAAAGCTTTCATGGGGCAAAGCATACAATCTGGCCGGAGTGAAAAAGGATGTAGTTTTATAGATGGGTCTATCTCTGCCAGATGCAGGCCCAGGTCCATGTCTTTATTGCACAGAATGGTCCTTGTCTGCACATTATAAACCAAAAAGACAAGTGTAAGGTATTCCTCTCCTGGATTGCTCAAGCAGAAGTCTACAGTTGATTTTTTTACCCTTTTTGTTATACAGCTCAAGCTAAGTTGTGTATGTTGAACAAGATATAAATTTTTGACCTATCTCTACACAATGTAGATAATTTTTGGCACTGAGAACCTCTAGGATATTTCAAACTATAAACTATTTCAATAACTAAAATATCTCATCCTTATCTTGATCATCAGTACCCAATGTTCAACATGGCTGCAAATAAACACAGAGGTAGCCACTGCAGCGGTAAGATAACCTAGTCTTATACACACCTGGCAAGGTCTTTGTTCTGTTGAAAACAGAGACTTCATATCCATCATCATTTTTCTCGAGTTTGTCGCTGAGAGCCAGAGTGGGAATCTCCCTGCTGCCATGTGGCCCTAAATCTTCCAGTCGAGCCCATCCTCTTAGAATTAAATTACCCATGCCTTCGGGTTTCTTTTGGGGGTCCTTGTGCTGTACTATTCTCTCTGAGAACATTAACAGCATATAGTAAGTGTCCTCAGACAGGGTAATTAGCACCACTCCATAAATGAGAATAGTGTATTATTTAAATATGCCTATACAATGTATATGCAAATGAAAATGGTATGTGTGTATAAATATGCAAATGATAGTGCCAATTATCATATATGTGTGTGTGTGTGTGTGTGTGTGTATCAATGGGATGTTGACATAATATAGTAGGTTATGGTAATGTAATTTGTGAAAATTTCATGTATTCAATCAAAATTTTACTGTTTGTCAATCCCCTGAGATTACTTATGTCTTATTACTTATTACTTACTAAAAACTCTGCTAAGGAGGAACGCTCCAGAAAAGGGCTTCAAATTTCCACAGGTACAACTGTGTGCACAGGTAATCCACGAAGTCATACACTGCACAAAGACAAGAGTACAGTTGTCATATTCCCTTATGGTAGAATGGGGGGAGAATGCTCCTCTACAAAAAACAGCTCAGGGCATAAGTAGAATAATAGGTCTCAGGTGGGACACCCCCATGTCCCAGGACACCCGCATGGCTCTCAGACAGTGAGGGTGCCACCTCCCCAGCAAGGGACCATGTTGAAAAAAGGAATGAGCCTCGTGAAGACAGGATTTCATGCAAATGAATGGGAACAAAAAGGAGGTCAGACACACACACGTTCGGTGAGTATTGATCACGATATAGACGGGGCAAACTGCATTAGAAATGACCAGAAAAGTGACCGTGAAGTCTGAGTGAACTTGACGTATCCCAGGTAGACCGGTCCTGCCCGCCCACCTGGTTCTGGATCCTGCAGCTGCAAACCTCTACTCAGCCAGAAACTGGGGAGTTTAATAATTAAAGCACAGAAGAAACGCATGGTTAATATTTTCAGTTCTCAAGACAGTGATGAGCAAAAGGACAGACGAAGATAATGTAACGAGACAAGTGAGAAAGTGACCTCGGATGGGACAAGAAGCTTGCACGTGGGGGCCCTTGGGACAACCTCACAGGACCCCGCAAAATCACCTTGATGTTAGTGGTGGAAAGAAGGTAGTACTCAAATCAACAGCTGGAAATCATTTCTCAGAATCCAAACCCCTGGGTTTTTGAAAATATGTTACTGATTATACTTTTAAGAATGATAGCATATATTTAGCAGGGTAATACGAAGCTAAATAATAAGTAGAAGAGTAGGCATAGACAGTACAGGTATAGATGGATATAGATATTTGCCTATAACCAAGCATAATGGGCTAAATTAGGTACATGATGAAATATTTTGCAAATTCTCAAATTTGCAGCGCCATTCAACCACAGAGACTGGGAAAACTGGGCTTCACAGCTTCCTTGAAGGACAGTTCAGCACCACAGCCCTCCCCAGCTCAGTTCTGGGTTTATGCTTCTTTTCACATATTTCAAAATCTTCTAATCACTTGTAAAATTCTAATGTTGTTTTGAGATTAAAAATTTATATCTAAGTAGTGCTCTTTGACTGAGTTGGGATTTTATTCTTTCATAATATAGAGTTGGAATGGGAGAAGAAACAAAGAACTGTTTGGAAATAAAATTTGCCTTCCTTGGATTAACTAGATTCCCACAGCCCTTCTTAAGATTTAATGTGCACATGGGTTACTTGGGGTTCTATTTAAGCGCAAGCTCAGATTGAGAGGCTGCTGCTGGGCCTGGTATTCTGTTTCCAGCAGGCTCTGCAAAGCCACTAATTCTGTGGCTTCCAGGATCACACTTTGAACACTGAGGACCTGGGTCCAGGACAGAGTTCCAGGACTTTCCCATTCCTGTTTTATCTAGACCAATCACAAGCTCTCATAGTAGGAAGAGAAGTCAGAACTGGAAGTGAGGACAGAAACAAACCCAAGGCATTATTAGGGTTTTTAAATAAACATTACACCGTGCCATAAACCAATAGAAATGTTCCCAAACAGTGCTTTTTCTTGCATTCAAATTGTTACATCTGTGGAGATGTAAATAGGTTACTCTTTGTATGCAACAAGCCAGTCTTAACCACTCTGTGATATTTTTAATTAACATATAGCAAGAAACAGGCTTCTGAAAGTTAAGAACCACAAAACAATAAAAGAAGTAAACCCTTTTGTTGAAGAGCTCCTGTTCCCATGTTAACATCTCGTTCACAACCTAATTGCAACCCAATTAGGAAAATTAAGATAAGTAGAAACAGCTGGAACAGAAGGCTCTTGGAGGGAAGTATGCCCTCTGCACTCATTATTTGACGGAGATCATTACCCAACTCTACACACAGCGCATGATATTTAATATGATTGCACTGATTTATATCTGAAAAGAATAGGAATGCTTTATGTGAAGAAAAGGAATGACCTACCAGGCCATCCCTTAAATGCTCTATTATCTGATGATGCAAATATAGTTGTGCAGTAAACCTAAAAAAATGTTACTTCTGCCTTAGCATCTCTCTACAGCATCCCTCTTCTTCCCTGCTGGCGATGGCATCGTCTACATCCAATGAACGTTGCAAACAGAGGTGCACTGCTGCCACTATCGTGATATTCCCTATTCAATCTTATGTGTAAAGGTGAGCGATAAAGAATGAAGACTTGGCTTGAATTGGTAATTGTATGAATAAAGTCTTGTAACTCAGGAACTGTCCCAGGAGGAATGTCCTACAGAGGGACAGTGTGTCATTTAGGAAAACAAGCTTTGGAGGTGGCGGTAATGACCTCATCTGTCCAATGAGAAACAGTGACAGTGTACACCTCATAGCATAATAGAAACATGAGATAAGATGATTCGTGGAATGCACTTAAATAGTGGCTGCCCCGCGTAGCTCAGCAGTACGTATTAGCTGTCTTTATGGCTTGAAATCCAGCACTTTGATTATGGTTGGTATAATCTCTTTAGTAACAGACAATTGCCATTGTCATCTGTAGGTTGTCCAGTATAAATATACAGGGCCTCTCATCATCCATCAGGTCCATCTATGATTATGCTAATGAGTCTATGAAAAAGTAAGTGATAGGAAAGATAATATTTTTGATATGCATTTTAATATTTTTGATATGGGGCCAGAGGGTTAGCTCAATGGTTCCAGTGCCTGCCTTGCAAGCGCAAGGTCCTGAGTTCGATCCCTGGTAACCACATACAATGTTGGGCATGGAGACTTACACCCACCAACAATCAACACTGCATACCACAGTGCTGGGCGTGGTGGCTCACGCCTGTAATCCCAGCACTCGGGAGGCAGAGACAGGAGGATTGCTGAGTTCGAGGCTTGCCTGGACTACATAGTGAGCTCAGAGCCAACCTGAACTACAAAGTGAGACGCTGTCTCAAAAGGAAAAAAAAAATTTTTGATATGATTATTAGTGTATGAGAGAAAGCATTAATGAAGACAGTGTCAAATCTTTTTGGTATGCCTGCTTCTGCAGGGAAATCCAGAAGCATTACGTTTTCTTGCCTGATATCATTAGATCCTAAGAATGATTATCTGTAGGTTTGGGGTTATATGAGAGAGTAAAAGTAAGAAAGCTTAATAATGCAATATAGTATGTGACATTTAAGAATTAAAACTCCCATCTCCCTCACACACACACACACACACACACACTCACATACACCCCTGCACAAGTCCAGGGTATGGAGCATAGTCAGTTTAGATTTGGCTGTGTAGTACTGGCATGACTCTTCAGTTTGATCAAGATGTGAAAGCAATTTATTGATTTCTGGGAAGCCGGGTGTTTTCCTTTTAATTGTAACTGGTTAGTGATTCAGTGAGCTCACTGATCAGTTTGGTCAGCTTGCTTCATCTGATAAGCCCAGAGAGGAAACCTGCCGGGATCAGTAGCTTCAGCTACTTCTTTGGCTCTCGCTGGAACTCTAGTCTGTCCGTGATCTGACTGCCACAGAGCAGAGCAAGTTCTTTAGACCAAGAGAAAATGCTACCAGCTACTTTTTGTGTGTGTGTGGTACTGGGGATCGAACTTGGGCCCTTGTGCTTCCAAGATAGGCGCAGTACCACTTGGGCTAAATTCCCAGCCCCCTGCTACCAGCTACATTTTGTTATATCAAAGGGGGAAAAAAAGTTATAAGGATGCACTCACTAGTACCTATGTGATGTGCTGTATCCACATAAGTGAGCTAGAATTTTTTTCTAATGTGAGAAATCCCAGATCCAGAAGAATAAAAATTATATATTCATGGCTGTGACCAGATTTGCATTGATATAGCCAAAGGTAAATTTTCTTTCATGTTTATGCTTCTAGGAAATCTGGTACTTAATTTTTTTTTTTAGAATTTCTATTTCAAATATCCTCAGGGAATATGTATATAGAGAAGTGTACAGCTGCTTAAAAATGACATGGAAGCAATTCTTTGTATCTTTTATGACTAATGAAAATACAAGATAAAAAGGGTTCTAACTAGCTAAGTCTGACAAGCTTAGATTTATGTTTAGCAAGTCTGATTATTTATCTATACTCATACTAGTTATACAGCAACCAATTTCCCAATAAAATTTGACTTATTTTCAAGATTGGTAAATGGATTATTTTGCTCATAAATCAGTTCAGTCCATTCAATAAGGTTACTGTTAAAAAATAATGGAGTATTAAGAGTAGTAAGAAACAAATAATATTTCTAAGGAAAGAAAAAAACAATTTCAGGTATATTTACTGAATTTTAAATGAACCAACTTTGTACAAAAGACTCATGTTTTGTAATTACAGACATGTGAATTGTTAAAAAACCAAGATTATCGATGTTAATCATGTTTATTTAATTTGGAAATTTAAAGAGAAGTGCTCAAAAGCTAGATATGAGGAGGCCTCACAGACCACAAAAGCTACAGGCCATGTTAAAATAAATAAATAAATAAAACGTATCACAGGGAGAAAACTTGCTTGGAACTTATTTTCCCTATGAAAAGAATCTGACTCTTTCCAATATTGTTTATCATTTCCCTTGGCCTATACTCTATCAAATATTGCACCAGTTTATTTATTATATTTTATGCAGGTAAATTTATTTCATTGCTGATTTTTAGTAAACAGTTCATCGTTCTTGTTTTTTGCTATGGAATTTGAAATCTGTCTGTACCTTTGTTTACTATACCTTTGTTTAGGACACACTTCATCTGCTGTTCTGCTAAATAACTTCTGATTGTGTTTGAAAGCTCAATTTTGATTTTACTCTGTGTTAGTCAGCATAGTTACATTACTCTGCAGTGACAAATAATCCCTAATTCTCAGTGGTCAAAACTATATGTTTGATGTTGACTGTTGAGAAGTTCTGCTAACTTTAGTCACTTTGGGGTGACAAGGGCCTTTATCCTCTCAGGGTCACCACAGTGGTACAGAGGCATAATTCAACCCCAACTTATGCCCAACAGGTAGCCCATCACTTCTGCCCACAGCCTGCACCACAGGAAGTGCTGGAACGTGCCCAACTTGAACAGGAGGGGAACGTGTGATCCTACCATGTGGACCCATGAAGAAGGACAAACCACCTGTGACCATTCCTGTTGTGATCCAGGTCGTAAAAGTTCTTATACTGCCAGGATATTTGCTAGGTACACAGCCTTGTACAACCCAAAAGTCTACTTCTTACATAGCAATTTATCTCCTATATAGTCCTCAAAAGGATAATGTTACTTCTGCTTTTGAGGAAAAAAAATGGGAAATTAATTCCCCCTGACACACGCTATTAATAAACAATTTTATCTCTAACTTGCAAAGCCACAACATGGTTGAAGACTCTGAAAGCTTTCAGATGAATTTCCCTAATTTCCTTTTAACTTTGCGGGAAAATATTTAGCAAAATGTGTGAACTTTGATAGTCAAGAGTGCAGCAGCATTAGAAAGATATGATTAAAGTGAGACTAGTGAGGGAATATCTGTGGTCTGGCTAATACCCCTTCTATAATGAAGGCAGAGATGGATACAGACAGTTGCAAAATTTGTCATAGCATTGATAAGGAACTTAAAATTTCACATGAAGTCACAAAGTTTAAAGGAGATCCTGGGATTAGGCTCCTTTTTTTTTTTTTTTTTTGTGACAGGATCTCACTTTGTAGTTCAGGCTGGCCTTGAGCTTACTATGCAGTCCAGGGCAAGCCTCAAACTCAGCAATCCTCCTGCCTCTGCCTCCCGAGTGCTGGATTACAGATGTGAGCCACCATACCCCCACACTATCCATTGTATTTTTGATTGTCCTATAGCCATGCATGTAGATTTACCACATGGGTGGAAAGCCTCACTACTGTGGCCACACGAAGAGGACTTTTGAGGTGCTGACCGTGAGTCCTTGCAGTGGACATATCTACACATGCGCAGAGGTTCCAAGAGGCTGACTGACCACTCTATGGTAGTGAATAGCACTTGCAAGAAAAAAGTGAGTCCCTGAGTTCACTTGCCTCAGTTTCTCTAATGAGCATGGTGGATCTGACATCCCTTCCTGGGGCGCGCTGTTAAGAAAGTACCCAACAGTGGCCATAGGGTGTGCTGTGGACGGCAGCCATCTCTACACAGGTTGCATTGTGTGGCTCATAAAGTCTTTCTGCTGGAGTGCTGGTCATTTGCTCACGTAGTATCGGACTTTGCGCTGCATTACGTTGCAACTGGTTTTCTGTTTTAGAACGTCTGCCTTTATTTGGGGTTATAAAATCCCAAAGTTTTTATTTAACCTAATCTTTCTCCTTACTTTGATTAAGTCTTTAAGAAATACTCTAGCGGAGACAGGGGAATAAATCATAAACATCATGGTAGAGTAGATAGGAGCAGTTTTAAGAAAACAAAATCAGAAGCATTTGCTTAGTAAAGAATGAAGTCCTGGTCTCTCCTGCCTTTCCTGCTACTTTCCCTGTTCCAATACGTTGTGTCAGAGGCATTTGCTACAACTGCTGGAGAGATATCTGTGCAGAAATGTTGACTAAAGCCTGCAGTTACAGGAGGGCTCAGTCTTTGGGATGTAAATTGTGTGGGTTTTGACAAATTCTATCTGTCCACGTCTACCAGTACTGCATATTAAAGAAAGATTCACTTGTATGAAATATTCTGCTCCTCCACCTCTTCACCGCTTTCTGCTCAGCACAAGTTTCTGGAAACCATTGTTCTTCTTAAACACATTCCATAGTTACCTGACAATCATGGTAATAGCACCTGAAATCTCTTAGCAGATACCCAGTGTATGTATGACACAGTGTAACTAACTACACTTATAATGATGTACATTAGATCTTTCCACTTAATCTCTTACATAACCTAAGTTTTGTACCCTTTGACCTCCTTGTCATTTCTTTCTCCCCTGCCCCTATCAACCACTACTCTGTTTCTATTTAGCTGTCTCATGGGACGATTTTGCATATAAGTGGGATTTTTCTTTCTGTGCCTTTATTTCATTTAGCATACTTTTTCAAGAATGTAAACTAACCAAGTTGAGGTTCTGTATTGATTCTTACTGCAGTACCCTTAGCATCTTGAAGAGAAGAGGTTCTTAGTAAATATTATTTCATGAGAATGGTGGTGATAATGTTGAGCCTGCCATTCAGTGAATGGCGATAATAAAAACCAGTTAACTAGGCAAATCATAATGAAATCATTTCTATCCTATTACCCAGTACCTCTGAATAACTTGATGAGATATGAATTAGGACAAAGTTTTGCAGGTGGGAAATTATTTACCACTCTGATCCACTTTAGACATTTTCAGAAGCTACTTTTTATGGTTCCTTGCTAGCATGATGCACGTATTGCTATTTTATTTACAGAAAATATCTGAGATTGTCTTGTTCTGCACACTTTATGCTGATAACTTCCCTGTTGTCTTTTATTTACATGGAACAAATAAGGATTGTTTTTACAACCAGAGGAAGACAGGAGAATTGACCTTCAGATTTTCATTTCTTTTGGTCTTCAACATCGTGCTTAGCTAACGATATGCATTATTTTTATAATACTAACATCACATGACCGTAAATGTTCAGCCCAGTAATAGTCAACAAATTACTCAGTGGTAAATACTGTATTTTAAACATTGTAACTAACTCTGGTTTGAAAAATATCCCTTTTTTTTTTTGGCAGTACTCATAGAAGTAGAAAACAAGATGTCTCTATATTTTGGAAGATGTGAAAGTCTCATGAGTAGAAATATAGCTGAATTGTGTATTCTAACAGAAGTCCATATTAAGTAGACAGTTTGAACAGTTCCATGTTTGCTTCAACTGAAAATGAAGAAAATCACTTTTTTATTAATCATTCAAAATTTTACATGTACATACCCATAATATCTAGAAGTGTATCATATACTGTGGATAAAAAAGAAAATAGCAGCCTGTGTTTTAGAGTGCCCTGAAAGATAAATTAAGAGCAAATCATCAGCTACTTTAGAGTTATGTGATTGATCTGGGGGTGAACCAGAGAAGTCCTGTGACTGAAGCTCACTACTGAATAGTATGTGGCCTAGATTCCCCTTCAATAAAGATCGAAATAGAGATGGGCAAGTTAACTAATACTTCATCAAAGTACTGGGGTTGAAATCCCACTGGTCATGCTGAGCACATACATACATGTGTGAACACATGTGTATGTTTGTATGTTTTTTGCAAGTGTGTTGGGATAGAAAGGGTAGGAATAACTAACCTGAGGAAGACAAGGACCCCATTGTGAAAATTTTGTTAAATTGTATTAATGTATGCGAGTCTTACAATAGTCTTGATTCTGTATTTTACAAGGCCCAGTCCAAAATAAATATACAAGGATCTTTATTCAAAACATATGAAGGATGTTAAGACTGTAGAACAGTATATTAAACCAAGTATGGGGCCCTTCTACAAGCAGGCTCTGTGTGATTGTACGTGTCACATGTCCACAAAGCTGGTGCCGCCGAAAAGTGGTGGGAAACAAATGTTTTAAACATGAGCATGTAAAAGATTGTTTGAATTTTAGAAATATCGCTCTGGCTCTACTAGACAAGGTGTAGCTTGAGAAAGAAGCTTTGCTTGAAGCAGAGAGACTTTCCTGAAGACCATAAAAATAGCTCGGATGGCGGATAGCATCAGTGTGAACTGTGTTTGCTCCCATAAAAGTGGAATGAAGTGCAGAATTACAGGGTGTGTACAGAAGAAAGAACAAGCAGGAATTATGACAGATGGATAACAGAGATACAGAGGGAGTTCAAGACTGAGTTTCAAGGTTAAAAATTTAGAGGAAATAAAACAGAATTAGGGCCGAGGGGTGCTATGTCTCACTCAATTGAAAATTACAGCAACAACTACATATTTTCTCTGAAATAAAAGCATGTTCAGTACTGAAATTAGGAACTAGAAAGGTTCTGGTATTTCTAAAAGAATTTGAAAATACGGGATTTCTTTAAAAACAGCCTAGACAGACTTCTTCAGCAAATCGAGACCTGAGAGGTTGGGTTGAATGAGAGTCGTGACATCAGGGTGAAGGAAATAATGTCATTGACAGTGATATGTATAAACAGCATTAGAAACGGGTTGTATGTGAGTGCCCCAACCTGATGAGAAACTGAGGAATGTTCTCAAGAAAAGAGAGCTGGTAGAAAGAGTTAATCTTGCACTAATTCACCCTGACTTCAGCACTGATGCTCTCAAATCCTTGAGTAGAGAGCTAGAAACATAGACCTGACTAGTAGAATTTAGTAGAGAACAACCAGAAACTGACAAGGAAAAAGTAAAGGAATTGGAATGTTCACCACCCCAATTATGGTTTTTTTCTACATAACGTTGAGTTGGTTATTTTGGCTGAGTGAGCTCTCAGGAGGTGGGGCCAAGTTAAGAAAGTAGATCCCTAAATGCATGATTTCAGGGTGTCTGATCCCCGCTCCCTTCTCCTCGGGTTTGTTCCTCCTTCTCTGCTCCCTGACTGCAAGGGGCAAAATAGGTTCTTCCTCACACTTCCCGCCATGATGTTCCTGCCTTTTATCCAGCTAGTGATGGACTAAAACCCCTTAAACCATGGACCCAAGTAAGCCTATCCTACACGAGGCTTGTATGGTAGGTATTTAATCCCAGTCTTAGAAAGGTGATTAACATGCATCATCTCAGTGATGACTAGTTCCAGTGGGACCTAATATTAGATTCCAAACGCCACATCTGACATTTCAGAGCTCTGCATTCTATGGATGAATAATTAGCCTACCAATCAGTGTTTGGCTCAAGCTAGGTTAATGATCTTTCCAGAGGCTTCCAATGAAACTCGCTTGGAAAACACATGCCTTTACATTTCTTCTCTGCTCATCAGTCTCCAAAGAACATGCATGTTGGTGATTACCTGGGAAATTGGCTACTTTAATTGGCAGTATCAGCCTGAGAGTGAAGTCAAACAGAACTGAAATAGGTAAAGATCGACAAAGAGCACTCACAGACTTTTTAACTTGCCGGGCTTTTTGGTAGTGCTTTCCTTTGAATAAGTATTTCTTTTTCACTCCAAGGTCAGATGGAGTTATATTGTTATTTGTAACCAAAGTATCCATAATAAACACACGGAATAAGTACATTTTTTATTGTAACAAGGGCTACAATTAAAGTTCATTGGGAAAATTCTCTTTTCTATCTTTGTGAGAAAATTTCAGTCCTGGCACTATTTCAGTGAATATTTTATGACAGGTAATTTTCACATAGTTTTAAACACTGTAGAGACTTTAATTGTAAGGAGACTATCCAATTATAATGCAGAGGATGCATCCAAGAATTCTGTTTTAAAATAACTAAGTAAATGAACTTGGGAATCTTGGGAAAATAGGTTTAAATCTGTTATTAGAAATATGGAGGGAATGATACTGGGTTTGACTCACCAGGATGACAACATCTGCCTATGTAGCCACAATATCTGAAACATAATATAATTGTAGCAGTTTGGAAATTTTAATCCTGTTTATTTAATTTGCAAATTGAAAGAGAAGCACTTACACTGCTCATAGAAATATATCTTTGTATATTTAAACTATTCAGTAGAGAATATTTTTCTAAGTGTGTGACTGATATTTAAAAGGTATGTTAAAGTGGAGTAACACACCATAACTTAATGCAATACTTAAAATATTTTTATAATAAAAAAGGTGAAATATTTATATCAGCATCAAGAGTCTAAGCTTATGATATTCTTGACTATATATGAAGAGTTAATATTAATGCTAAACAATTATGATTTAATATAACAATTAGTAACCTGACATGTCAATATTTATCTTACAAGGAATATCAGCTACACATTTAGCTTTGTCAGAAAAATTTTTCAACATCCTGAAGATCCCCAGGGATGTTAAGGTTCTTAATTGGGAACAAAATTCATTGGTTGCCCATTTGTGATTTAGCTGACTTTCATTTCCTATGAGTTTTTGTCATAAAATATGCCAGTTTTAGAATACAGTGCTATGCATAGTGTGAGAAAGCATATGTTATTACATAATTAACTGGCTTTTATTAGTATGTGTCTGTAGTATACAATGTTTACATTCCTTGTAGGAATAATAATACATGTTAATTGCTTGCTTAAAAAATCCCCTTTCCCTTCCCTCCTTCTCCCTGATTAACAAAATACACAAACACTGCTAGACACTTATACATTAATGTTACATCTAGTGTGTAGATTGCCCCCCCCCCAGACTAATGAGGTAGAGATTTCTATTTCAGAGGTGGTTGAATCTGGAATGTGTGGTGCTGGACTGAAGGGTGTGTGGTCACCAAAGCACCACCCTAATCCCAAGAGTGAGAATAACATACGCGGGGAAGAGAGAGGCTGTTGAGCTCTTCCTCATCACCTTTGCTGCCTTGTGTGCGCCCGTTTGCCACCCCTTCCTTGGGGCCAGCCAGTTATGGGCTGAAACCTCGGATAAACCGAGGAGACCCCTTCACTTTTAAGTTTGGGTGCTGGGTATTTTGTCTCAGCAATGAGAGAAAAGTAACTACCACAATTAATCCAACGGAATGTATTGGCATTTTAGTTTAAACATTCTCTAAGAGGAATAGGGAAAGGTGCTGGATCATCTGCGGAGGGCTGAAGGGGTGTCGTAATCCACTTTGCATCGCTGTACCTGAATACCAGAGACTGAGTGCTTTCTACAGACAACTATACAAAGATACTTCAGGAAGCTGGAGGTCCAGGGCTGGCCTCCTATCTCTTTGGCCTCCAGTGAGGGCTTATTGACCCACACATCCAAATGGTGGAAATGCCGGCAAGAGCAATTACAGAGTCAAACGGGAAGCCCTCCCGGAAGGACAGGCTAGAGTTACTCTTTTGTAACATCTGTCTTGCACAGGTACTAACTCAGATCCCAAACAAGAGCTGCATTAATTCCCTTGAAAAATAATGCTCTCAAAGACGTCCTTAGCCCTCAGTGGTGGGCTCCATCTCACACAGGTTCTGTCACCTCTCAAGTTCCCACACTGAAGATCCAAGTTCCTATGCACAAACCTTTGGAACACAAAGCACATCAGGTTTTTGACAAAGAATTTCTAATCTGTCTACTCAGATTTGTCCTTATGATTTGAAATGAGGATAATTTATATTTATGTATTTTATCATTATTAATAACTTTCCAAAATAATTTAAACTATATGTCACTTTGTAGGCAATTATGTTTTATATTTGATAATTTATATCTATGACATTAAATGTAACTACTGAGCTTGGCATGGTGGCTCCCAGCACGCAAGGAAGTTGAAGCACTATGATCTCAAGTCTGAGCACAGCTGGGCAAGTTTACTGAGATTGTTCCTCCAAAATTAAATTCTTTTCTGTGATTAATATGCCTGTTATCTCAGCCCTGGGGGGATGAGGCAGAAAAATCACTATGAATTCGGGGACAGCTTGGGGTACCTAGTGAGTTCAAAGCCAGCCTGCATTAAATAGAGAAGCTATCTGAAAAAGAAAGAAAGAAAGGAAGGAAGGAAGGAAAGAGAAAAGAAAGAAAAAAAGAAAGAGAAAGAAAGAAAGAAAAGAAAGAAAGAAAGAAAGAAGAAAGAAAGAAAGAAAGAAAGAAAGAAAAGAAGAAAGAAAGAAAAAGAAAGAAAGAAAGAAAGAAAGAAAGAAAGAAGGAAAGAAGGAAAGAAAGAAAGAAAGAAAGAAAGAAAGAAAGAAAGAAAGAAAGAAAGAAAGAAAGAAAGAAAGAAAGAGAAAGAAAGAAAGAAAAAGAAAGACAGACAAATATACACAGACTGTAAATGCTGGTGAGGCTGTGGGGAGAAATGAACCCTCTCCACTGTTGGTGGGATTGTAGATTTGTACAACCACTGTGGAGATCAGTGTGGAGATTCCTCAGAAAACTAGGATTAGAAGTCCCATTTGACCCTGAGACACACATTTAAAAGATATTCAGATCTCAGACCTACATGTACATTAATGAAGCTCATGGAGGACAAGTCAGTGATGTGAGCTCACTTACAGTGAAGAAGCCAATGTGACCAGTATTCTTTCTTGGTGAAGCCTAATTATCTGTAAAATTAAATTACAGTCCAAAAATATTTATGAAATGAAGAGTGATATGAAGTCTGACCTTGTTCTTCTTTACTAAAGGCAAATTTAGCCATCTTTGCCTAAATGCCATAAATGGATTCTTTTCTTTCAAAGCAGGTTGATTCTACCTTTTTGTTGTTTTAAAAGTGATAGTCATAGAATGTTTATTGCGCTATCAGCAGATTTTTACCTGATGCCTTTTCCAACTGGACAACATTTTCTTTCTCAAGTCACTTAATTCCTTTGTTTCACTGTTACATTTTCCCATAAAACAAACCCTTTTGGAATTAAGTCCTCTTCAATTCTTTTCCAGAAGTTTAAGGGGGATGTAAATCCGGGACACTGTTCTGGTGAATGTAAATTAGGGTAATGATCATGCAAATAGTATGCAGGTTTTGAAAAAGGGGGTGG
This sequence comes from Thryonomys swinderianus, assembly GCA_004025085.1. Taxonomy (NCBI): domain Eukaryota; kingdom Metazoa; phylum Chordata; class Mammalia; order Rodentia; family Thryonomyidae; genus Thryonomys; species Thryonomys swinderianus. The sequence goes on from PVIC010005829.1 coordinate 27,762, forward strand.
GGCAGTTGAAATGTATAGACACTACCCCAAAGTACAAATGGCAAATAATACATGAAACAATGTTCAACATCTCTATTACAGAAATGCAAGTTAAAGGAACTCTACCCACAACAGAGTACTACTCTGGCATAAACTAAAACTTCAGTTATAGGTGCATCTTGAGACTGTAATATTAAATGAAATAAACCAGTTGCAAAGCTTAAATATCATATAGTCCCTTGTAGGAGAAACTGAAAGTATAAAATGAAAAAAAAAAGATTAATGATACACATCAGATCTTCTGCAAAAGGGAAGGGGATGAAGAGATGGAGGAAGGCGAAAATTATAGGAGAGGAAATGATAAAAGATTTAAGATGTTATGTACATGCACCAACTCTGCACAAAGAATGTAATCATTGTATACTGAAAACGTGGACTAATAAAAAATTAAAAATATAGTGAACAAACAAAAAAAATAGTGAACACATTATAATGCAGTCTAGTACATGTAGAAAGAAGCACATGGAGAAAATCAAATCAACATGACAAAGAGACACCTTCATTCCTATGATGATTGCCGCTCAATGCACAATAGCCAAAAAATGGAAACAACCTAAGTATCAACTCATGAGTGGATAAAGAATAGGTAGTATAGGTAAATAATGGAATAGTATTTAGCCATACAAATGGAATTTTCTCATTCGCGTCAACACAAGTATAACTAGAGATAATTACAGTAAGTGAAAAAAGTCACACACACATGAAGAAAGTACAGTATTATGTCATTCTTATCTACATTTCATGTTTTAGAAGTTGAGGGCAGATCTACCGCAGGGTCAAAGCCACAGGGCCAAGCAATCCTATATCACTAGGGATCATGTATCACAGTCATTAGAAAGATCCTGACAGGCTGGGCGTGGTGGCTCATGCCTGTAATCCCAGACAGGAGGATTGCTGAGTTCGAGGCTTGCCTGGGCTACACAGTGAGGTCAGAGCCAGCCTGAACTACAAAGTAAGACTCTGTCTTAAAAAAAAAAAAAAAAAAAAAAAAGAAAGAAAGAAAGAAAGAAAAATCCTGACATTATATTAAATCTTTGTTAGGTAATGTGATCTGGAGAGATTCAGGGCTCTAGCTTACCTGAAGCAATTTCAGGACTATTGTAGGCTAAAAAGATACAGATGTGCCCAAATACAGATTTCCTTGTCAATATTTCCCTGATAATGTGTAAATGAGAATTATTATGAGAAGAATGAAATGAGAGGATACAATAGAAGAAAAGAGTGAAATGTTTAAAATCTATAAGCTTGATATAAACTTCTCATTTATTTTCCTATCCGAGCCAAACTTCGAATCAGTCATTGTCTGCTTTCCTGTAAGGATCAGAGCTAAAACTGAAATAAAATATGCTACCATGGAATTGCTTAGACTAGTTTTTCCTTTTTAGATGTTTTTAATTCTAAATTGTGAAAAAGCAACATCAAGATGCTTTTTCATTTAATTAAGGGACTCAGAAATTAAGCTAGCTACAGATAGGTAGGAGCAGAGTAGCAGTTCTGGTTGTATTCTGAATTTTAACTCCTTTTCTAAGATTTTTGTGCTTCCTGTCTTTGCATGGGAAAGGTTTCCCTTTGATCTTTGCTTATGTTAGTCACAATTCTAACAGGAGACTTGTGTTCTGGGGTAACATTTCTGCTCTCATCTTTTTCTACGTTAAACCATTTCTGATTGCCATTTCCTCTTGCTGCGTCCACTGGAGGATTTTGTGTTTGGAAGTCTCTGCTTTTCTTCTCAGATACAGAGCTTCTTCATCAGCTGCCCCTCAGAGTTCTCAAAATCTCTTGCTGGTGTTTGGACAATAGGGCTAAATATTTAAACATCATAGCCTTAAAGTGAAAGGTGAATTGTTTTATCATTAACAACAGTTGTCATAAAAGTGAGTTTTCTTCTAAGGCCAATAATTGCTTCAGTCTGCCTGTTTCTGTGGTTTATTTTGATAATTTCCAATGGCTGGTTTGACTGGGACCCGGTGATCCATGTCGCTTCTTCTGTCCTGATTTGACTGATTTGCAGTTTTTTGTTTCCTTTTACTGGAGTAGGGGTTGAACCCAAAGCCCGATGTTAGTCAAGCCCCCTTGCCCTGAGTGCCATCGGGAGCTGGAGTGGGAGAAACTAAACTTCAGATTTTTTAAATGGAGTAACTAAAAACACAGTTCTTTTGGGAAATTGGAAAGCATGTAGGCCTTTCTTCTATTGGCCTTTGCTATTTTCCATTGAAAGGCAGCCTCACTTATAGGCCAAGTATTGTCTATAGAATAAAAATATTGGGTTTTAATATGCAGCAATGCTGCTCACCCTAAAAGCTGTTGATGGGCCAGCAAGAGGATTCTTAAACAACTGTAGCTCACTAATGCTTATTTTCTCACTCTTACCTTTTACCCAATAGAGCTAAAGAATTCTAAACCACTCATTTTCACCAAAAAAACGCTATTTTCTTCCTTTTATCTTGTAGTGAACTTTCCTCTCGTGTTTAATCATAGCTCATGCGACACATCTATAAAAGTAATTACGAGAAAACACATGTATAGCAGCCTTCATTGTAGCTGAGGTTAAAAAAAGTCAGATTGTCCGAGTGCCCTGGGGGAATCTCCAAGGAAGAGCCCGGGGTTCCATGGCCAGGCCCCGCGCTGTCCGTCTGGAGGAACCCCGTCCCTGGAGACAAGCATCGCGGTCCTGCTCAGGTAGGAATAGGAATGCCTCCCTTTCCTTTCAGTGGCACAGCTCTGTTGCTTCCAGGTGAGGAAAAAGTATAGAGAGAATGAATAAACAAGAGGAACGAACAGCTTCTGTAAAAATGGGCCGCTTGTAAGAAAGGAAAATAATGCACCGGTTGGAGGCAGGGCTGTTTACACAAGGCGGTGGCTCTGCTCCTTGTCTCCTTTCTAATCTCCACAAGGGAGAAGAGGGAAAGGCAGGTTTTCACGGTGATTAATTACACACACACGGCTCCCCAGAGTCGCATCACCGTGATAGATGTCTGCATAGTGCTGAAGTCCTCTAATTAGTGCTGACTGAATATGGTAGATTAAAATTCTAAACATTAGGCTTTGGGGAAAAACTCTAGCCCCCATTCAATTTTCATTAGCTTAGAGCCACTTCATATAGCAAAGGCACCGGAGAAATATTTATAGGTTCTCTGAGAAATTTAGCTACATCCCAGGAATGCTGAAACTTGACAATGATTATAAAGCCTTAAGCAGACAGGACTGTTCTGCTGGTACCTTCTAAGTGGAGAAAGTACTTCTATAACTCTAATTAACATAATTGGGAGAAAAGAGACAAGATACCATCTCAGTACCTGCACTTATTTTGTGTGTTCTTTAGTTTTGAAATCGAATCCAGTTTTTCCTGTTACAGATTCATACTTTGCTTGAATTGTGGCTTAGCCCATTCTCATAAAGCAAAATTTCTGCTTCTTACATGTATTAGCTCCAAATGTATCGTTATTTTATGGAGAGAAGAAACCCACGTGAGTTTTAACTTTATCTTCTAATTTCCAATACTTTTTAATGGGAAAGTTTTATTTTACTGTATAATATAGAAAATAAAATAGTGCATTGAAAGATAAATTCAGGGAAATAGTTTTGCCAGGCCACTGAATATTGTAATGAGTAACTTATAGATTAAAAGTAGGAAATAGGTTTGGTAAACTTTTTTAAAATCTATCCTTTCGGTGAAGGCATTGACACAGACTCATGGGGGGTGTGCGCTGTGCATGCTGGTCAGTTTCTACGGTTGCCTGTATTTTCTCCCTGAAAGTCCAAGAAGCCTGGATTGGGTAATTAACACTCCAGCACTGTGTGGAAGGGTTGGGCAGACTGAAAGCACCAACACAGAGAGAGTTCTTCATCTACTATCTGCTTCCACCTGTAAGAATTCCCTCTGGCAGAACGTTTCCTTGACTCTGCCTCGTGAACGCAGATAGAGCCTCAAGCAAAGATTCCTATTACTGAACTAATTTCGAGTTTGAAGACTATCACTTGCTTGTCAGCTGAAAGTTTAATGAAAAACTTCATGGGCAAAATGACAGTCTGAAAGCAAGCAAATGAAAATCAAGCCTTGAGCATGCAGCAAAATAAACAGCTCCTCCATTTGGTTCTAGCTGTCTCCTTTGCCTTTGGAGAAACCGGTGATGGCTGGGACTTTTGTACCAGTTTCCAGGTCTGCACCTTGATCATGCTGCGGTATGCAGTGCGAGTCTGCTCTTGCGTGTTGTGGACATCGTGACTCAAGGATCAGGCATGGGCATTGTTAGCCACTGTTTTCCCATTCTGGTGACTTTAGTGTAATCAAGTCTTAATGACTGATTATGTTCTGATGACCTCTGTCCACCACTTAGAGCATATTTATGTGACCTCTGATCTCAGGATGGTGCTGGGAAAGAGAACTGGTACCGGATGGTACTAGTTAGACCCCAGAGAATCTTTCCTGAGAAACGAGGAAAAGAGATTTTTGTGTATTGCTTTACAGGGACTATGTCAGGTTGACTTCTAAGGCTTGTCACATATTTTTTGTTGAGTACTTCAATCTCTTCTACCCCTCTTGATTCTTAGTGTGGTCAGAAAGCCCTGCAAATCCTTTTGTTGCAATAGTCCCATTTCTTTTTGTCAAACTGTCATTATTCTGGAAGATTTTTAGTTACTGTTATTCCAAAAACGGAAACTTCTTCCAGAATCTCATTTAAACACCTTTTAGTTACTATCGGAATCAATTAGGGTTATGATTTGCTAAAAGGAGAAGATAACAAAGATATCTATGACTTAAACAATATCTGTTTTTATTCCTCTCACATATGAAAATCTGAAGTTAGTCATCCAGTTAAATTTTGCACTAATTTTCTGTGACCGCTGGCTGCTCAGGTTATTAAATACTTCTTTTCTCTTAGGACTGTTCTTTAGCCTTAGGAGATATGACACAGTTCGACCTGGTCATCTTGACTCTTGAGTCATCATACTCAGGAATGAAGAGATGGAGAAGGGCAGAGGGTGTGCATTAGCTTTTGGCAGAGGAAGATTTGTCTCAGGCTCCTCCCAAGTCCAGACCTCAGTGCTCTGGTGTGTGTGACTGTAATTAGGTTGATGTATGGAGGGACTACTAAAATTCTACTTTATGATAAAAGGGAAAGTGGGTATTGGAAAGAATGGCGCTCTCCAATAGAAGTATGATTTGTTGAATATAAGGATTATGCACCTTGACTTTCAACTTGTCCTATACAAAAGCCAAGTTGCGTAATCAGTCTGTTAGCAATGCTAACAATAAAAGGTTGAATATATAGTATAATTCTCAGAATAATGTTTTGAACATATGATAAAGTCCTGCTCAAAATAGGTGTTCAATAAGTGCTATTTCTCCTTGTAATTTTTTTCTTTATACAGTAGCTTAAAATCCTGAGAGCCTTTAATAATTATATGAAATTGACCAGTGCTTTATATACATCTTCTCTCATCCATTTTAAGAAAGACATAAAAAGATCTGAGTGAAATTCATTTTGTACTATATTTTAATCTTATGTAGTCAAAATATTATTTTCTTAAATATGAAATCACTAAAATTATGGATGTAATTTTTATCCTTTTTTCCCACACTAAATTTTACACTCTGCTATGCATGTTAAATGTACAGTAAAATCCACCTCAGTCTTACTAGCCATATTTTGAGTTTCAGTAGACAGGCACAGTTAGTGACTAATATGCTGAACAACACAATCTGTACTGTAAGACTTTATTTGAAGCCAGAAATAATGCAGATGCTCATGACCTTTTCATACATGTTTCATGTTTTACAAATCTGCATGTAGAACACTTTAAATAAAAATCTTTCTAATTATTTGTGCAAGAGAGAAGCAAATGTTCTTCTGGAGGCAGAACAGGCAAAAAGAATGCCAATTGCACAACGGAGAATTCTTGGTATGCAGGAAATGGACAACAGCTGTTATAAAAAATTACTGAAAGTATTAATTAATATTTTGGTATATTTTGTTCAGTGGATCTTCATTCGGGGTTCCCTAAACTTATTTAGCATTTTCCAGATTTTGTATTCAAATATAGACCTTTTTATTTCATTAATAAATGAGAAACACATAAATGAGATTTTAATGGTCTGCAATAAAACTATCAGTGTCAAATTTCTTCTCTCAGCAATCAATGTAAAAAGTGCTTATATTAGTTGTTAATGTCATAAAAAATAGATAAAAGATGTCATGGAATCAGCGTGATGGAAGAGAAGGAGATGCTGAGTAGGAAAATAATTAAAGCAACATATGATTTTGCCAGTACTAACAAAAATCTATGGTTTTGAATCCTTCTACTGCTACATCTTGCAAAGGGATGAGTGGATATAATGCAGTCAGTTAAATTCTTTAGATAATTTACTAAAGAAACTCTGTGGCAGTAAGTTTTAACAGTGATAAACTCTATCTGTACATTTATTGATCTACTTAGGTATTGGCTCAACTCAGTAAGATAATTTTGAATTTAGAATGAGAATGTTTTACAGCAAAAGTATTTCTTCTTATTGCAGATTTCTCCTTCTTTGTATGAAGATACTAAAGGCTCAGGGAACTCCAAATACATTTACCTCTTGATAACGTGTTTTTGGCAGCTGAGTTCCAGAACTAAATTTAAAATCTGAGTAAATACTGATTCGTATGCACTCTGATTTTCAATAAATACATGAAAGGCAGAGCTTCACTCCAGGTTGTAGTTGTGCCCTGGTGCATGTGCTTTTCTCGTTGATCTGCTCATACTCTGCTCAGACCTTCCATAGAGATGTGCCTGGGGTATGCTGCTTCTTCAGATATGCCCAGGGGACAATTGCGATCATCAGTGAGTTTGAAAACAGCCTTGTTAATATGTGAGGTTTGACCATTCTCTGAATGGGCTGCAAACAATAAAGATCCATTCTCCCACAGTTCTGGAGGCCAGCAGACCCAGAGGCCGGCAGGGACTCCTCTGAAGCCTCAGGGGTAAACCCTCCTGGCCTGCCCCAGCTTCTGGCAGCTCCCTGGCTTTCGTCAGCATAACTCCAGGCCCTGTCTCTCTCTACCTTGATGTGGCTTCTTTTCCTGTGTCTCGGTGTGGCTTTCGCTTCCTCTTCTGGAAGGTTATTTTCACTGGATTTCAGGTCCACTCTAATCAAGTATGTGCCATCTCAGTCTTTACCTTAATCATATTTACAACCTTATTCAAGATAAGGTCACATTTAGAGGTTCCAAGGATCATGACTTAGAATTATCTTTGGACAGGACATGCTATCCCACCCACTGTGTTCCCCAGGAAGTTACATTTGTACAGCTTGTTTTCACAATGCATCATGATGCTGAATCCATCTTGGTAATGTGATTGTGGATGCCATTTGAGTAATGTCATCCTCTTCTACTCTTATGCATCATAATCGATTTGATTTTTGGAATATGACAATCCATCTGATATATGGTATTTTTCTGTTTTTTAACCTTGACTGGGATATTTGTATTTGGAGAAACTATAGCGGTTTCTACTTGACCTTCTTTGTAATTCTACTTTCAGTTCTAATTCATGGTCCCACTTGCAACAAACATGTGCTCAGGCTGCAGTGAGAGGCTCATGATTTTCAAATGGTGCCTCAGGTGAAGAATCGACTGACCTGAGTACGTACGTCTTGCTCTCCCTTGCTAAGCGACTTCTTCCCAACAGTGAGACAGCTCTGAATCTTTAGAACGTCAGTCACCATTGTATCTCTCAGAGGCGTAGTTTTGCCTAAGCCAGCACTGCCCCTTCCACCCGAACCTTGCTCCAGGTCAGTGTGTGTGGAGGTGTTCATGTGGTACCCACCCTCCTGGACGTTACAGTCCCCTACATATCGTTTACAGAAAGAGTTTCTTTGCCATCTGATTGAGAAGTTTTCAATTTCTACCTATCCTTATTTTCTCCTGTAACAACTTGTATTATTATAATATACACCAGAAGGAGTCCCCCAGATAGAATGTTAAGTGCAGTAAGTTTATTTGAGAGGTAGAGTTAAAATAATATTGGAGGAAGATGGTGAGTGGGGAGGTGCTCATATAAGGAAGAAATGGTAGCAGATAAAAGGTCATTGTCAGAGATAATCCAAGCTTACGAGTTGGGAAAGCTTGGGAATGGCGAATTTGGAAACTTTTCCAAGAGGGAAAAAAGGCCTGAGGTCTTTATACTTCCATAAGCCATTAACAGAGAATTATTTCCTGTTTTCCTAACCAGAAGAGATACCTTCTTTTGTGTTCAGGACCAAAATATTCTGGCAAGTAAGTGGTGACACTGAAAGGGAAGATTTAGCTTCCCTTGACTAAAGAGGTGTGGCCCTAGGCACGTGTGCCATATTTACACAATCAACTCCTGTAATACCCTCCAAGCTTTCTTCATTTCGCTTCCATTCTCCTTGGTCAAATGTGCTACAGCATACACCTCATACTTAGCTATTACAGTATTTACTGATCCTTAGTTATTTTTTGTTGTTTTACTTTGGGTTGGTTGGGTTTTTTGTTTGTTTAGATTGTGATTTTTCTCACTAAAGAAAAAGCCATTTATGGTAACATATTAGTATTAGTCTCAGTGATTGCACAGTGCTTGTCATAGGAAGTTCTAAAAAGTGCACTTAAATTCATTAATATTATAGCGAACTACATTATAGATGTAAATTTCTGTTCACCTATTATTAGTTTTGTATTTATACAAAATGCCGACATTCAGATTTTCACTATGACATCAAAATTTTGAAAATTTATAGTGTTTAGTAAGAAAGGCTTTGCATTTTGATTTAATATTGAGTTTATTTTGGGAAGAGTAATGATCCTTCTATGGTTCAAGCTTCTAAGATGTTTCATAACATGAACTAACTGAATTGGGTCTAAAAGTAGTAAAAAGAAGCTAAACACATAATTTGGACCACTTCAGTTTGTGATATAAAAAGTAATTTGGTATAGAAGACATTTTCTGCCCCTACTTCATAAATGTACACGTAATGACAAATATATCAAAAACTACAAACAAAGCTTGAAGAGAGGGAAATAAATTCTAGGTTTATCATTTTTTTAAAAGGGAGTATCACATGTTTATCTTTATCTGCCCCAAATTTTCATACTTTACTAAAATCAACTAAGAATTAAATAGCAGTACATTGATTTAGAAACAGATGTGATTATATATGAGAAGAAATACAGATATTATATTGTGTAATCTATAGGCACAATCTGCTCTCCTTTATATTAAATCTCATTGTGGTCCTCCCTCCTGTTTGTAAAAAGAAATACAGAACATAAATCCCAGTGTACAGATGTTTGATAATTTGTTGAATAAATTGCCGTAGATACCTACATAAATTTATATTGTAGTGCAATGATAGAAGAAAATATTACACAATCATGAACTTCTTGTCATTACAGAATAAAGCTGAAAAGATTTACTGGGGTGTGTTTATATACCTAAATAATGACCATTTTATTTTCCAAGCTTTGGTAGGTATACTGAAAGTAGAGAAAAATTGCTAAAATATACTAGAAGGCTAGATATTGCTTATTGGAACAGTAAATATCAACACTGTTTATTTGCTAGGGATAAACATGAAGAAAATGTCTTTACTTAGTCATCAACAAATATATATGAAAAATAGGATATTAAATAGAATATTTTGAGATTTTTTTCTTTGATAAATGAAACATTTTGAAGGAACTCACAATGATCTGTTTATCAGTCTAATGATAAGTATTTTGCAGTGTTGCTAGAGCTATGTGGGCATCACTTCAAATCATATATGGTAAGAGAGTAGCTCTCTGGGGTTCATGCCACATACACAGGTAACTGTGAGGTATGGGATATATTTGTCATCTGACTGTAGTGATATTTTCACATTGTGCGCCTGTATAAAATCTCATTGCATTTATCATATATCAGTCAAGCTCGACCATACATCAGCTATTTGATAGACAACAAGTCATGCCTCATACCCCTCGGCTTCAGCCCTTGTCACACCTGGTACTCGGCACACCCCGCTCGCCTCATGTCAACAACAGTGCAGAGACCCCACGATTTGTCTTTACTGTCTTGGACTTTGTGCATTTTAAGTGTCAATCTTGGTTCACAAAACCTCCAGGAGCGATAGCACCAAGGCTGCGTGCTCATGTTATTCCAGCGGAGGCTAAGGTCGCCCAGGAAATGTGAAAGCTTTTGAGAACCGTCATGAATTGTTTTTTTCTAATCACATGGCTTTTTTATGGGAAAATTTGGTTCAGTACTGGATTTTGGCACTCAATGCAGGTTCTGGGGATTGCTACGATGAGGCTGTATTTGAAAACTCACATCGTTATTTAGACACAGGGGAAGTTTCATAGGTGTATATTTAAAAGCATGACATTATCACAGTGATTCCAGACTTTGCATTGTCATCAGCCAAAACACAAGTTTATGGAAGTCGAGGTCTCCTCAGAGACACAGGCTGCTTCTCGCGGGGAAGATGCCAGTGTGGAGGCTGCAGGGAGCGCCCCTGCCTTCCTCCTCACCTGGCCCCCACCTGGGAGCCTGGCTGGATGGACACCCAGAGAACCGGAGTTGAAGGCGGCAGGCTCTCCACTGTGTTTCTTCAAACAGAAAAATACAGAAGCACTCAGTCCTCAGGGCTTCCTTGGGAAATGACTGCAAACCGAGTGGCTTAACACACACTAGAATTCAACCTGTCCATCTCCTGGCTCCTGGCGGTGACTCGGAATTCTTGCTGTTGCTGTGCTTCATGTATCCAGGTGATGCCAACCTCCGGCTTTGTGTTCCTCTTCTTTTCTGCGTTACTGTCTTCCGTCAGTGTCAACTCTGTGTTTGCATTACTTTTATGAGAATATTTGCGCTGAATTTAGGGGCCCCGATGGCCATCCTCTCCAGTACCATACACAGATTTCACTGATTGTTTAAGACAGGGCTGTACCTTTTGGGGGCTGCCAGTTCACCTACTAGGGAGGTGTTGTCATTGTTTTTAAAGGTAAAGTTAACGAACAAAAACGAGTGTACACGTTAGGCGATAACATCACTTTTTGTGGTCTGGTACATTCAAGTTCACAAAAGGGAATATACACATATTTTGAAGAAAACAATTTTGTGAAAAAATGCTCCTATAGATATTTTGAAAGTGAATATGTGTGTGATATAGCATGTCTCTTGCTAATGTACTGCAGGAAAATAAAACTTCAGAGACTCCTGAGCAGAGAAATGATAACTGAGTAAGACCCCCCCCCACCACGATGATCTTCCTCCCACAGAACCAGTTTGAACAGCTGTTAAAATCCAGTTGCATCATTTGGAAGAAAATAAGGAAAAACACAACAGTGTAATTTCACTAAGGGACACACTTAGCATTTGCTTTTAGTGCCACATCATAAGCTCACTGAACCATCATCACTGTGGCAATTTTGGATATTTTGGGATGGAGAAAGAAGAGGATCGGGAAGAATTAAGTCATTAGAATCCCCAACATACTTGGCCATGCCAAGCACTGAATAGACCTTCCGTAAGAGTGTATCCTATTATGGGTTCTCCCATTTTTAAACTTTTTAAAAATGTTGTGTCAAATTCTCCAAGCCGCAGTATCTCTATCCCAGTCTGTACTGGCTCCTGAGACAGCTGACTTGAGATAAAATAGCACCAATTAAGTGTCCTAGTACATCCCTTGAAGTGGGCGAAGGAGTCAGCACTTAGAGCTATTTTCATTGAAATGTAGCTACCTGGCCAGTGTTCTCTGGGTCATATCGGACTGTAATGTTCTTCTTTCCTACCGGCCTTCACTGTCAGACACGGGCGCACGCCAGGGTTGAGGCCTGTTTGCAGGGCCTCCTTGAAACTCCCACGGTGAGAGACCAGGGACTAGAACTGTTCTCTCTCTTGCCGATCAGCATTCAAAACATCCTCTCAGAACTCCTACTTCAAGAATTTCAGATAGCCACATAAATCACATAGAATTCTTTTTATAGATTTCATAAGGCTTAGACAATCGTGCCCCTATTGTGTTCGTAGCAACGTTGTTCAATTACTAAAACAAAGACAGTTTTGTCCTCCTTTGAATTTTATTCCAAAGGAAACAAAAATCCTTTAGCATAATGTTTCTGAAAATAATCACTTATTAAACTATCGTGCCCACAAGGCAATCGTTTTTAACTCATATTACTACAACAAATAGTATTTGGGGGATATAATTTGCCAAATGTCTATAAAGCTGCTGCTGTAATGAATATTCTTTCAATATTTATATTGGCATAAACTTTATCTGGCACAAGTTATGGTAGTGGATAATGGTGAGGAAGATAAAAGTTTTTATTTTTCTTATTTATCACAAATAAGGAATATTTATCACAAATAAGCATATTACATTATGCTATGCCTCTCTCACAGAAAATACACACAAGGATATGATTATTTTTAGTTCAGACTAAGATAAAAATTTTTAAAAGGTACTCTTATTTCCTATTTTGACTTAATTGCAGCAGAAGAGGTTAATAACACATAAAACATCTTCAGGTGTACTAACAGATACAAATATGTCACTGTCTTCAAGATCCTCATAATAAATTTATTTGAATGTATATCTCAGTAAATCAAGTAAAACGCATTGATGTACTTATGAAACTGCTTATTGCCTTATGTGTATTGAGACACTGAAACATATTGGACAGTGGCTTTATTGAAATTTCCAACGTCCTAATATGAACTCAGAAATGAAAGCACAACTGAGCTCAAGCTGTGAAAGTTTATAATTCCACATGATTTCTGATAAATACAATTCCGTGTGGTTGCTGATAAATGATCGGGAAAGTGAGTCAAATGGTTATTCGCTTTGGATCATAAAACTTTTTGCTCTGCTATGTCAGGGCTCCTCATTGTTTCACCACTTGTTATTTGGACACAAGGGAGAGATTTGTAGAAATACTAGAGATGTTTGGATCCAGGGGGTTTGAACACATCTTGACTTCATGCATGGAGCACTAAAGATCTTCCCAGAACTTGGCTCTCACAGATCATAGCCTGCTGCTTTTGTAGTAAGTAGATGTTGACAATATCTCCTGTTAAGGTTGATTTCAAAAATAGCTGATTCTGTTTTTCCATTTCTAATTTAAAAAATGAGCACTTATTTTTAAGATGTGTTGTGATTACAGAAGCATGGGACTGATTTTTTTTTTTAAGTTCTTTTGAGACAGGGTTTTGCTTTGTAGTTCAGGCTGACCCTGAGCTCACTATGTAGCCCAGGCTAGCCTCGAACCCCCAGCAATCCTTTTGCCTCTGCCTCCCGAGTGCTAGGATTATAGGTGTGTGCCACCATGCCCAGCACTGTGGTGTGTGGTGCTGAATGCTGGTGGGCGTGAGTCACCTCACCCAGCATTGTTGTATGTGGTCACTGGGGATCAAACCAGGGACCTTGGTCTTGCAAGGCAGACACTGGAACCACTGAGCTAACTCAGGCCCATTCTTAAAAAACTAGAGTCTAGCCGGGTGTGGTGGCTCACGCCTGTCATCCCAGCACTCGGAAGGCAGAGTCAGGAGGATTGCTGAGTTTGAAGCTTGCCTAGGCTACATAGTAAGCTCAGAGCCAGCCTGAACTACAAAGTGAGACCCTGTCTCAAAAAAAAAAAAAAAAAAAACCTAGAGTCTACCTTAAAAGAGACAGAAAATCAGCTACTGCTCCAGGGTAGATTCACAAGTATATGAAACTGGGAAAATATATTGCTATAGACCGAACTGTCTCCTTCCAAACTTCATGTACTGAAGTCAGTGCCTCCGTGTGGCTGAACTGGATATGGGGCCTTTAATGTGATGATTCCAGTTAGATGGCTGCACAGTGCGGGATCCGTGACTCAAAGGGCTGAAACTCTCATAGGAAGAGAAGGACGTGTCTTGCTCTGTTCTTGTTATGTGAAAACGGGGCGTTAAGGGGCTGCCTGTAGGCAGGATTATATCAGGGTCTCACCAAGATGCAGCTGGACCCCAGACTGCTTAGTCTCCAGAGTTATATTTTAAAACATGTTCCTGTGGCTCAAGCCTCCCCATCCGTGGCATTTTGTTTCAGGAGCCCGAGGGGGTGAATGTAGGTAGAATGCGAAAAGCTTAAGTTGCGAGTAGCGTTCGAGGAAGGTATAACGTTTTTAAAGCAGCCAGCGGTGCGGGACAAGGACACCTGTTCCCGACGTTGTCTAGACCCTCATCCTGACACCTGGGAGGTGCTTTACATGGCCCGAGGAGGACAGCCAGGTGCGACTGAGATAAAGACGGGGGATCCGACCATCTCTCTGGACTGTCCGTGAGCCCGTGTAGAGGGACGAAGAGGGCGCAAGGCCACGAGTGCGGCTGGCGCGGACGTGGGAAGGGAAGGGAGAGAGAGGTCGCGCCCCAGAGCTTGCAGCTGGGACTCGGCGGTGCAGGCACCTCGGTTTCAGTCCAAGACGAAGACCTATAAGGTAATAATTTAGTGCTGTTTTAAGTCATGTAATTTGAAATCATTTGTTATATCAGCAAAAGGAAACTGATACAATCACCTTTGAGCTGCCATTGGAAAGTAAAATGGATATTTTGAAGGAAAGCAAAGAACTGATTTGGTGACATAAGATTTCGTTGTAAACACATCACCACGGAAAAGAGTTAGAGGCTCAGGTGACACCATTGACTCTGTGTGGCTGAAATGTCAGGTCTGAGCAGGAAGCTGAGGGTGACACGGCCCAACAGGGCTGTCAGCAAATGCATCTGAAGCCTCATAGGCCTTGCAAGTTGTTGAGTTTTTTTCTGGAAGATTTTGATAGAGGTGACGTGCTTAAGAGTTGACTTATCCAAAGACTGACAGGAAGGTGATGTGACAGGTGGATTTGGGGACTCAGAGCGGGACCATCATGACGATATAAAGGCCTTGGGGGGGATAAAAGGTGTGGTCCCATGATATCCATTCTCTAGTCTTTTATATTTCCCTAAGTGAATTTTATAATCCCGTTTGTTTGCTTTGTTCAATCTGTGTGATTTATCTGTGGGAAAAAAACTGAACGGGTATCATTTTGCATGATGCAGTTAAAAGCATAATCCCCCAACTCTGAATGCTAATATCCTTGGTTCTCTGCAAGAACTGGTTAATTCAAATGTAAGAGTATATAGGTCTTTCTTTTTCTACTCTTGCGAACCTCTCCAGATTGCTAATATTATCGGGGTGGGGCGGGTATTTTACTCTTATTTGCAATGTATAGAATCACTACTGTGTATCAACACTGCTTTTCATGGGTCTTCTGTGACTCCAGTAGGGCAGGAAGTCTTTTTTTATCTTTACATATCTCGCCTTTATTTGTATATAATAGATACTCATTCAGTGTGTGTTGGAAAAATGATAAATGAATGACAGCGGTCATGTATTCATATCTGTATTCATTATCTTGCCAAAGAAAATTGTTTGAATTGTTCAAGAGAAAGAAATCAGCATCAAACAAAATACAAATGTACAGTTAAGGATTGAAGTTGTCAAGGAATCATGGGAGATTTCACATGAGCAGAAACAGAAAATGTGATCAGATATGGTAGCATGTGAATTTAACTCACACTATAGTCTTTAGTAATAACCATTCCTCCGTACAATGTCCAGAAAGACCATGCTATTTTACTACTTAAAAGAGAGCTGCAGCCGGAGACTTAGCTCAGTAGTTCTGGCACCTGCCTAGCAAGTGCAAGGTCCCTGGTTCAGTCTCTGGTAAACATATACCATGATCCCGGGTGAGGTGACTTATGCCCACCAGCAGTCAGTACCACACACCACAATGTGGTGGCTCACGCCTGTCATCCCAGCACTCGGGAGGCAGAGGCAGGAGGATTGCTGAGTTCGAAGCTTGCCTGGGCTACAGAGTGAGCTCAGGGCCAGGCTGAACTACAAAGCGAGACCCAATCTCAAAAAAAAAAAAAAAAAAAAAAAGTGAGTTTCTCAGTGGCTGGTTTGAAAGAAAAACAATTGTGAGAATGAAGGGGGGTTAGTGTATGAAATTCTTTATTATCATGATTATTAGAATTTTCAAGATTTTGACTCACTACTTGTATGCTAATTACCTCACTACTTAACTATTTTATTATAGATTTATATATTTGATAAAGTAGCTTGATTTGTTCTCTAATGAATCTAAAGAATCTTATTGTTTCTGGAATATTCTGTGCCAGCAAGAACAGCAGATTTATGAGAGATAATCTCATTAATATTAATGGCACTTCTGCATATAAACCCCCTCATGTAGCACTGACGGAGGAGAGCTTGGTGAAAACCCTGAACTCTCATGTGCGCTAGACGTTAGCCAGAAAACGGTTGCTATCAAGGGACAGGAATCTTATAAATGCGTGATCATCTAAATTAGGTTCGCCAGTGTTAGGAAATAATTGACTTTACATCATAGAGACAGTGGACTTTGGTAGAGAACAGAAAGAGACTCAAAATCCTGTTCCCTTTTGGAGAAGCGGGGGACCCGCGCACGGAGAAGCCCTGAGTCCTGTATGCTAATAAAAATGTTCCAGGCAGCTCTTTGATTCCTTTTGAAATTACATTTTTCAACGCCATTTTGGTTTCCTGTTTCAATGAGAAGCAAGCCTCGACTGAATGCCTCCTCTTCTGAATAGTCACTTCTGGCGCGGGAGCCACCGCGGGCGCCCGCAGTCCTGGGCACCGGCAGAAGGGGCGGCGGCGCAGCCGTGGGTGTGAGTCTCCGGGAGCAGCGGCCGCCCGCGGGCAGAGCCGGCCTCGGGCCGGGCGGAGCGACGATCCGCAGAGCACCGCCTCTTTCTACTTCAGAATGATCCGTCTCAAGTACAAATGTGCCCACAAGGCTATTTTCTGAAAATGTTTAGTTGGCGGCAGTTTGGAATCAATGGTTCAGCACGGGGTGAATGGGGAAATCCTTTTTAAACAAAATCTATAATTGCTTTTCCTCTGAATAAAAGCATTTCATATAATCTATCTTAAACATTGTATCAAAGGCAATTTGAAATAGAAAAAAAAAGTATCTTGATGAAAGCAAACTAAATGAGCAAAAATGATAAAATGGGAGGAAAAAGTCCCTATTTTCAGTGATTCTATCAACATCAACAGAGCTCATAAGATATGGCTTTGAATAGCTTCATTTTATATCTGGCACCTTTGCTATTGCATGTATTTAATATCTATTAGGAATAATAATAATATTTCAGTAGGAACTGAAGGTTAACATGGAAATAAAAAGACAAATAAATGCTTAATGAAAACCGTAGCGTTAAGAGCCAAGGAGAAAAATGACAGCGTAACATCAGAAGGACTCAACTGAGACAGCGTGGACCGTGTGTGTGTGGGGGGGGTGGGTGGCGAGCGGTCCGAAGTCGCCCTCGGCTCCGAGACGCGCGGTCAGGGGAAGACGCCTGGGGAGCCCTCTTCCTGGGCAGAGCAGTGCTGCCTAATTACCCGAGCCCGGTGCAGCCGAGAAGCCAGTGTCGCCGGAGTACGAAGCAGTAGTGCACCTCACAGTGAGCCGTGAAAGCTCCCCAGGACTTTGCCCTTCACGGTAGGACTTCTGGCACGGACACAGCTACCAAAGTCATTGAGTCCTCTTAAACAGATGAGTGGCGCGGGCACTTCTGGGGTTCTGCAACATCACTCCGGCTTGAATGTGTCACGTGGCTCGAGTGGGGCGTGGCATCCGAGTCAGTTTTGGGGGGTAGAAAATATTGTAAGATATTTGAAGCTTTCTGTGGAATCACTTGCCAAAGGAACATGTTTCTTGATGAAAAAAAAAATCCTAGTTTAGCGAGTAAAATAGTAAATAAATTCACTGTTTGAGATTTCAAATGCTTTACGCCAATACTTTCTACTTAACTGAATATCATAAATTATCTATGATTTAAAACATACTGTAAAATAAGCATATAATTTCACACAACAAATCATGGATACAGCATGACAAAATAATTTAAAAAGATAAACTTTGTATTAGTGTTGGATACTTAAAAATGACCTATGGTATTGTGATATTTGTATCCGTTATCATCTGTAAAGTACTTCTTAGCAGTGACAGGTGCGTACCAAGCTCAAGATTCTGCTTTCCCTACAATCAAAAGGTCCAAAGCAAAGCAAAAAATCCAAGAACATCTAGAGAGCCATGATTTCATCAAAGGGGAAATGTTTGTTTTCCACATAGTTGCCGCCTTTCTTTTAATTGGAAAATTTGATAACACACCAATCCCACCCAATAAGTAAACAGGAGAAAAGCTCGGGCGCAGGCCACGATGCGTGGGTGTCCCAGAAGCCCCTGCGGCCGCCTCCTGGTGAACCAGCGACGCAGAGCTGGCCTGGCCTCGCAGCTGTGCAGATTCGCTCTTCTTCCCGGCACGGTGAGATTTGTACCATTATTCAGAACTTGCAGCCTCTGACACATTCATCACTAAAAATGCACAAGACCCTAAAAGCATTTAGAATCATCATCTAGTGACACTTACAAGTAAGGGATTAATTGGCAGACTTCTCTGCACGCAAGGTGCCCGTAGAGTGTCACTTTTTGTTTAGTGAGAGGGGAAGTGCCACGCTGACATTTTGGTCAAGCTGAAGCTGTTATTGATTTGCTCTGGACCAAGAAAATGTGGTGTTTTTCCCATCTCTAGTCAATCAGAGGCTTTCAGATCAGTTTTTGGCATTAACGCTCATTGCTGGTCTCAGATATCTACTTGTAAATCATGTGTGTGCTCAAAAACTACATCATTAGAATGCTGACAAGCCCAACAGGTCAAATGTATTTTTACTTTATTTTCAAAAGAAAAATAAATTGTATATTATTGAATTTTTCAAACTAAGCCATCAAAGTTGAACTGGAGGTATAGTTAAACAGAAAGATTATTGGATCATTGTACTTACTAATGGTTATAGTACTGTTGTAAAATGAAGATGTAGCTGTATCTTGGAAATAAAATCTCATTTTTATGCTATAACAAGTAAACCTGTAAAGTAGATTTCTGGAGCTGTCATGGTACAACTGTTTGGAAATAACTATCACATGATTCAGACTAGACTTAGAGCTTTGTTCATTTAAATCTACTAGGTATAAATTTTCCCCTGAAATCATAGGATCATTGCAAATAAGTAAAGTGCAACTGAGACATGTATGTATAAGACACATGCATATATACATATATATACAAATGCATTATATACATTATATAGTATACATTTTATGTGAATGAATTTATATTTAATACATGAATTTTCCATAATCATAAAAACCTCTTGGCTTCCTCTCTCCCTCTCTCTCTCCTCTTTTTCTTGTACTGGGGATCGAACTTGGGACCTTGTGCTCGTAAGACAGGCTCTGAAACCACTGAGCTACATCCCTGGCCCTGGCTTTAATTCATGTCTACTTAATATTTAAATTTTTGTTCCTATCTCTGACTTCACAACTTTTAATAGTAATAAAAGCTTCCCTTTACAATATCATTCATGGACATGATTCTTTTGAATCCTTAGAATGTATACATATAATAGAGAATAGCAGTTTATGTAAAACATTTGGTGCACTTAAAGCTTTTGATTATACCCTGTCAGGAGAACACACCTCCTTTGCCATTGATGTTATTTTGCTCAGTATCTTGGGATTTACTCTAGACTCTCAGATTTTGACCCATGGTAAACATTCTTATGATAATGGGACTATTTCATATTTAATGACTTAATGCTATTTCCTGGCCACTAACAAAGTGACACTGTAGAGGGGGAAAAATCTAAATAAATAAAGAGCATAGGCCGTGATTATAGAAACAAAACAGAATAAATATATTTTATGATCAGAGTTCAAATGTATATAGTTGATTTTATGCAGATTTCCCTTCGATCCATGCTTTGTATCATAATACAGTGTCTGGTATAAAATACTTCTTTCATAACAATGTGGAGGACCAAAGCCTGGCTTGGTTCTCTGTTGGCTTTAATGCCGCCTGTGCAGAGCTCTGTGTGGGCTGATCGATGCCGAGGAGAGATGAGAAGCAGCGGGTCTGGCCGGGCCGGAGCCAATCAGATGGCAAGAACTCGAGAGAGAGAGAAGACATGCGAGAAAAACCTCGATTTCTTTTTTTGTCAGAACACGGCATTAGATGAAAGGAAGAGGTTGTTTTTAAGAGGACTTTTTCTAGCGCTTCAGATATTTAATTTAATTCAAAAAGGCTTTGAAATGAGCACCGCTTTGATGTATGAACATTGTTGGGACGACCGTAACCAGACAGTGGTCGTGCGTTCAGAGCGAGGGGCTTTACCCCTTGGAGGGACCATCGCGGCGGGAGGGGCTGACGGGGGGGGGGTCGCTCACCTCGTATCTTAAAAGCCCCTGACACTTAGTAATAGTATCGTTACTACTCATCCTTTTAAGATTTTGTACGTGGCCATTGTCACATCTGATTGTACAACCTGCTTTTATCTTATTAATTTCTCCATGCACATTCAAGATAATTCCCATAGGAACAGGGGCCTTAGCTGAATTCCCTACCTCTCTGGGCCCAGCTTGATTAAGTATAGCAGCAGCACATGGTGGGCACGAAGTTAAAAGCTGTAGAAATGAAGTAAGTGCATTTTTTACCTCATGCTCTTCTGTACTTTTTAATTTACACAGTGTGTATTTCTGTACAAAAGGAAAACATAAAGTCATTAAACGGTACTGTTGTATTTGTCATTGGTAACATTTGTGCATAGAATCTATTACCGTAAGGGAGAAAAACGTAATCCCCTACTGTGACCAAGAAACCAGCAAACTGTGGAATAATTTTGTGTGGCTTTTAAATATGTACACATGAGTGGAGAATGCTCAGGAAAGTAGAAAAATGGTAAAAATGATGTTTAATTTTTTTTAAAGAAAGCATTCGGGAACCCTAACCAAAGAGGAATAAATTACTTTAAAAATTGAGATTTATAAAAAATACTGACATTACTTTCAATCCAAAGACTTCAGTCAGAGCTCTTTACAATCTGATATCATAATGGGATATTAATTAGCAACTTTGCTAAATACCAAATCCAGACTGTGTTTTTGAGAATGGAAGTTTCTATTATCTAGTATAATGCCACAGCCATCATAAAGACACAGCATGGTTGATATTGCAAAATAGTAAATATTCAAAAGGAAATGGGTTTAGGGGTAAATAAGGGGGAAAGAAAAAAATTGATGGTGAAAAAATGAGGAAACAAAGCTTGTGTATATAGGGAGGGACATGGTGGTAGGGTGGGTAGGAGAGGAGGAAAAATGAGAATTAAATTGTGTCATACTGATACAAATTCTCAATGTGGAGTGTATATGGGATGTGTATATATAATATGCCAGTAAAATTTAACAATTAAAAAAGTAAAAAAAAACAGTATGGATATATTAAGGTAATAAAGGTGAGATGAAAAAGAATACACATACTGGCTACACTGACACATGCTTGTAACCCCACCACTTGGGAGGCTGAGTCAAGTGAATTGCCACAAATTCAAGGCCAGCCTGGACTAGATAGGGAGACCCTGTCTCCAAAAACAAAAATAGGAAGGAAGGAAAATAAGGAAGGAAGGAAGGAGGGAATGGAGGAAGGGAGGAAGGGAGGGAGGGAGAGAGGAAGGAAACTCTGTGTTTTGTCCCCAGATATTCTGTAAAGGTGTCTGGAGTGATTTACCATTATGCCTGTTATATAAGATGAAACAGAATGCTTAAAGGAGAGATAAATGATATTCTTTAAATTACCACTGTTACACGTGATAAAGTGAAGCACATTTTAATGCTTTCAAAACTCTGCACACGTATGCTAAGATGAAGTTTGATGAAATCATAATAGTATATCAGTCCACTAAACATTTGAAAATTAACTAGAGATTATTTGGGTAAAAACTTTTGCAATATAATTTTTTCTGCTCCTAGTGGACAGTAGACATTCTGCACTGTCAGCACTGACAGAGAACCATCCACGCTGCGTGGGAGCTGAGGTCATGTGTCAGGTAGTGTTTCGGGATCGCCGGGGCCACGCGGCGTGGAGAGAGTGGGTAGCTAGGGACACACGGACAGGGGAGTGAGGTCAGCCCCGAAGCGTAGAGCGGCCAGACACAAAGCTCGCTGAGGCTTTCACATCAAAGCAGAAAACTTAGTTAAGAGTCTACATCTCCGAGTGTGTTAATTTGTGTGTGTGTGTGTGTGTGTGTGCGCGCACGCGCATGGGTCCTCACTGAGATGGCCCGTTCTACTGTGTTTCTAGGAGATGCCGCCACGTCGCGCAGAACAGAGGCGAATGGCGTTGGCCTGAGGCGGGAGTGAGCGGCTCAATCCCTGCAGCCCGCGCAGCCGCGGCTACTTTGCTCCGGGCCATTTTTACTGGTCTGTAAAATGGTAACGAGCTGGACTGGGCACGGAAATCAGTTGTCTTCATCATGAAAAGAGATCATTTTATTCAAATGTTGGCAGCTTCATTGACTGTCACTACCTCCCTTGCTCGGGAGGCTTAAAGAATATGCTTTTATTTCCCCCCAGAGTGTACCCATGTGTACAGTTTTCTGTGTGGAAGCCCGTTGGTCGCTCGGCCTACCCCTCCCGTGCGTGGAAAAGCAAAGAGCCGTGGAGACTTCCAAGTCCCAGGGGACCTGACAGTAGCGAACACATCCTCTTTAGCTGCTTCACTTGATGCTTCCGGAGGCACCTAATTCAGCAACTATCTCTTCAACTCGCTATGAGTATCAGTAACTATTCAAAAATTAAACGTTGAATTTGAATGGAACGCAGATCAAAGGAAAAGATAGGTGGAATGATGACTTTTTTTAACAAAATAAAGCAAAATCTAAAGTGACTCTGAAACACGGGACACAGAAACCAGTTTGGGTCACGCGGTGGCCATCCTGGGACTTTGTTACTAATGGAGCTAATAGAACCATCACGTCGCCCTTGCTCTGTCTGTCTTCCGGGGAGTAGATTTGCAAACGAAGCAGGCAAACTCGACCACACCTTTTTATGGTGATGAATTCAATGGGAAACTAAGCTACCTAATTTGAATGGAATTCACAGATGGCTACACCTTGCTGCCCTTCCAAAGTTTCTTTACATTTGTAGCTTCCTCTTTCACTGTTTTTCCCTCCTCTTTCAGATCGTTTGTTTTTTAAAAAAATTATTTGTTCTGAACTCAGTCTGAAATTTCCTAGTTTTAACCAGGGTATGTTCTAAACTGTCTCTTTCTTCTCTGGAATCTTGACGAAGATAGATTTGGTTTAACAAAACTGCTTTTTGGGTTTTGGGCAAGTTTTTTGATCCATAAGCACAGAATGGTAGCTTATCTGTCTTTTGGGGTAGCTCTTCCCTTCCAATGCCTAGATTCATGAATCAATCACAGATTGTGAAATGTTCTAATTCTAGTACTCTTTCTTCATTTATTAAGAGCAGGACCTCTATGAGAATAAAAAAAATTTGATATGACTTGGTTTTCTAGAAATAGTCTTAGAGATTTACCTATAATGGCTTATAGATAAAATAAGACAGTCTTTTTCCCTGAAATTGTTTATTTGTAAAATATATCACTTTATAATAATCCTTCAATGATAAATACGCTTTTTGATTGCTAGGAAGTCAGAAATTTGAGAACTTTTAACCTATTTACACCTGTTAAATTATTTCCCCTCCTTATGCTTGAGTTGCTACATCTTTGCTTAATATGAGCTAGATTAATCTCAGAAAATTTAAAAACAAGCACGTGTCTGAAATTGTTTCTGTATTAACTTCCTGTTAACATAACATATAACTGTATACAGCCGTGTAAAGAGAAAAGGTTCACCTGACTTACAGTTTTACAGGTTTCTTTGGTGACAGGTTTTTTTATCCTGTGTTTCCTTGTTCACATGCTATATTGCATGTGAACATTGCATGTCACATTTAGATGATGCCACCTGAGTACATTTTTTAATATAAAGTATAGAAATTTGCTTAAGGCTTTGGTTATTTTTGGCATATGTTTCAGTTATCATAAATAGCTTCTGTTTATATTCTGCCCAGATTTTATGGCTTATTTCAGTGAAAGAGACAGAAGGAATTTGGAAACTATACTTTGTGTGACTCAGAGTCCTCACTGTTCTCTTTAACAGAGAGCTGCTAAGAGCAGTATACTACTGAGATGAGAAACCAGGTAAAGACGAATACCACTCAACTCGGTGCACTGATAGTATTAACCATTGTCATTAGAAAGATAAATTATTTGGATGGAGAAAAGGTATAAAAAAATAAACTAATCTTTATTTAGAGATATGACACACCACCATTAAATGATAATGATAAATGATGAAGTGAAGTCAAATAATGAAGTGGCAGACTATAAGGTGAATTTTTAAAAAGTAATAGTTTTACTAGTCACCATAATAAACAGATGACAGAGTTTTCACTAACACTAAAATTATGACCAAGAAAAAGACAGGATGAACTCTTAACAGAATTTCTGAATCTTGTAGCATTGTTGAAGGTCACAAAAGTAAAACTGAACAAAGACATTAATGTAGTACTCAAAAGATGAGAAAATTCGGGAGGCAGAGACAGGAGGATTGCTGAGTTCGCGGCGGCTTGCCTGGGCACCATAGTGAGCTCAGGGCCAGCCTGAACTACAAAGCGAGACCCTGTCGCAAAAAAAAAAAAAAAAAAAAAGATGAGAAAATGTACAGGGCCCTGATCCTTGATACATTCAAATGTAAAGATGGTAAGAGATGGTAAAAGACAGGCAGTAAAATGAAGAAAGGGTAATCAATTGATGAGCAAATTATGTCTCAAGTATTATTCCCAAGTAAACATGGCGATGTGAGTTTCACGGAGTCGTGAAGACATGAGATTCTGCTACAGTAAACAGCAACCTGTGTGACAAATTCATTGTTCAAGCTGGACATCTCATGGTTGTTTTGTATCACTAAAACAACAACAACAACAACAAAAACCATTATTATTCCCGGGTTGAATTAATGATTAAAATATTTAATTAAAGTTTATTAATTTATAAACTAAATTATGGTTCTTGTGATGAGTCCTACCAACGCCCCTTAATTTTCTTCTGTACACGTTCTTCTTTATGAATGGTTAAAAGACATTTGAAGCCATTCCAGAAATTATCATTTTATCTGTGCTCTACAGAATCATAAGAATACAGCTTTTCAAAGAACAAAATTTATTTCTGGGGAAAACAAATCCCCAAATAACAAGACTTACTCAATAACACTGTTAATTATGAAACAGTCCTTTCGGAAAGCCATTCAGATCAGATATTTCAGTGAACATACAAACTCTTTGAGCCGTGCTTATTCTGTGTTATCTCCTACTTGGGCCCATGCTAGAACCCAGCAATAGAAAATGGAGCCTGCTGTGCCTGACACACTGTGGAGAGAAGCTGAGGAGAGCAGAGCATTTGCTGTTTTTAATCATTAGCTTGAGATGATTGATCAGCAGTGTTGCCGGAGTGCTAGTCATTTAAATACAAAAGCACTTTGAAGTTTCTAATTTTAGGAAGAAATAATTGAGTAAACAGCCAAGTTAATCATCATGGATATCTTAGTGTCAAGACAGGCAATTCGTAATTTTGAAGAACAGTGGTATGAAATAAAAGGAAATCTCATCAAGTGAATGTGATTTGTTTCCCAAAATGTTATTTAAGTGGAAACTAAACTCAAGTTACTTCGACGCACACCGAGTCCAGCAAATACACAGAAAGCTGACTGACTTCCAAGTTTGTGGGTGCTCGTCATTGGAACTCAGCCTTTGGGAAAGCAACGCGTCTTTCCGGAAGTGTCTCACCGGCGTCATCTGCCAGGACTGTAAGAAGCAAACTCGCCTCTCCCGAAAGGCTGGGACGGCCCTGCCCTCTGCTGAGCTGTTCCTCCTGGTGCAAAGGAAGACCAGGGCAGGGGCGTGTTCTGTAAAATGGCCAAAGAATCAGAGAACTGGGAGAGGAGTATGTTGTTCAAAACCGCGTCTCGTGGTGTCATTTTCAAGAATAAAGATGTAGAAATTATAGATGGTTAATAGATTGCGTGTTGTAACTTCTTATAGAACTCTTTGAGGGGGCAAATACTTTTTAACAGAGGAGTTTGTAATAATGAATACTTATCCTAAATAAATTCATATAACTCAGCAAAGTCCAATAAGAAAAACTCCAGAAAACACAGCAGTTACACTCACACCCAGATTATAATTTTGATGTTATGTTTATATATTAAAATTGGTCATAGCATAGATTATTTTTATTCAATACTAGATTAGAGAAACTAGAGTATAATTTAGAAGTCATTGTTTGAAATCTAATGGAGAATGAGATCCAAACATGTCATAAAACATGAATGTGTGGCTCGCAGACCTCACATAAGGGTATGTTCATGAACAGGCAAGCCAGTAATGGTAAAGCATTACTGAAAACTTTAACATTTTTATATGAGTTTGTATTGAATAAATACAATTATACTTGGAAAGGAGGAAAGGAATTCCATGTCAACTATGCTAAATATTCTAGTGACAAAATCTGGCCCTTATGAGAACTTGAAGCCTGTGTCATTAATGACTTGCACGGTCACCCCCCACCAGTCCAACCCCAGATTGTACCCCAAATGCTTTTTGGCTCACCTACAGCTCTGTGGTTCTGCAGCCAGGATAACCTCAGACAGGAGTACATGAATGAAATTTGCTTCCAAACACATGCTAAATAAATTACCGATGAAAGACCAGGTTGTTGACATTTGAAAACATTGGAACTAATATAGGTCGTCCTTACATCATGAGAATCCTGTTTTGTTAAAGTTCGTTTTGAAAAATACTTTTATAATTTGACAGTCATCTTCTTATGGAAACTGGTGGTTAGGTTGTCACACAGGAATTTTTCTCACACATCTCTAGGACAATTTATTTCTAGGAGCTCAGAGATATCCATTAACTCTGCAGGAAACTGATTATGAGGTAGCTGTGTAAAGAGAGGGCTGTATAAACTTTAAATGTACATTTCTACTTCCCGGAAATTTGTTTTCTTAGCATTTGTATGATCTGATGAAAGTTGCTATCCATTTGTATGGCTGGACATTGTGCATGCCTGTGAGGTATGTGTAAAAGCTTGTATGTTTCCATACAAATCACATGTATTTCAGGTGTTCTTAATTATTCTTGTTCTTACAGTTTAACTTGTCTAAGGAAGTATGTACTGAGAAATGTTTACAGCAAATAAAATATGGACCGTGACTGGTCACTTTGGGCACTGTAGACTTAAACCATCTGTTTTCCTACCTATCATGGGATCGTGGTGAAGTCCTTCTCCTGGGCTTGGATATTTTATTTTGATAGGAAGATCCCACCCGTGGATGTTCAGACAGACTTCATTGTCCACAGAATTTCTCTTTTGGCCTTTGCCCTAAGTTTTCCAGCAAGAGCTCTCATTAATATTAATTTACCTGACAACTTTCATGATGTGGACACATTAATACTAGGAACAAGACTGTGGTCACTGACGTAAACTACCGAACTGCTGTCAGAGAGCGGGGCCTTCGATCATTTCCAAAAGATTTAATGTAGTGAAGAAAATTAACCTCATCAAAATTTAGCTTGTATATGAATTAGGGAATGTATTTATTCCTAGAAAAAATGACTTAGAAGAGAACATGCTTTCAGGATTTTAACTGACTACTGAATAGCAAAACATCGAATATGTCATGAAATTTGTGCATCACCGTAGGCAAATTCTTTGGTGTTCTTTCCTTTAATACACTTCAGTGACAGGTTATATGACAATTTAAAATAAGATGTGTCATTATCAACAAAACACCCCACTTTGAGTACATAGCTTAGTGATACAAAGACTTGCTGAAATGCGGTTGTGCTCTTAGACCTTAAGAAGCTGTTTTTGAAGTATTCTATAAGCTTCGAAATGTAGTTCTATATGAAGTAGCTTCCTTGTGTTCTTCATTGTTCAGTAATGTTCACAGGCTTCTTGTGATAAAGTCCACCCGTTTCCCCTGGATTGGCTAAACCTTCTCTGACCAAAAGAGTAAGGAGAGAATCCCAGGTGTAGATGTCTATAGTTATTAGAACCTCAGTACCATGCCTAGTTCTACTTTTCCTCACTCAGGGATCTCTTTGACATACATGCCAATGTTTCCAGAAGTGAAATATATTTAGAGTAAGCAATTCGTTATCTAGTAGGATAAGAATTGGCTTCTATCAGTTGCCAATTTTATCACTGCCTAAATCGTCAGTAGGAGTCCTGCTTCCACCTGTGTCACACTCAAATGCAAATTTTTTTTGTCAGACAAAGCTGC
The DNA here is from genome assembly GCA_004025085.1 of Thryonomys swinderianus. Classification (NCBI taxonomy): domain Eukaryota; kingdom Metazoa; phylum Chordata; class Mammalia; order Rodentia; family Thryonomyidae; genus Thryonomys; species Thryonomys swinderianus. The sequence goes on from PVIC010005829.1 coordinate 56,071, forward strand.
CAAGATAATGTGTTACTGCTTTGCTTCTGCTTATAGTCTGCTTCATGCATATGACAGTTTCCCATTCGAATTTTATTGGCGTGGGGATGGCTATCCAGGTCATCAGTCATGGCTATGCAGTGGGTAGTGCTGCCAGGACATTGTTTCTTCTTTCAGCGAGATGGCATGTTCATGGTACATCACACCCACAAGTAAACATACACAGAAGGGTATCAGCAACTTTTTGTGTCTATAATGGCCCAGGAATAGCTTCTCAATAACACCAGTCACATTGAACAGACTTGAAAATCATGAATTCTCTTCTTTCCCCTCTCCTCCCCCTCCCCTCTCCTCCCCTCCCCTCTCC